>OX101742.1:23859141-24130802 GCA_944452665.1 Stenoptilia bipunctidactyla | reverse complement strand
CCAATTTAAACAACTCTTGTCTATAAATAATCGCAGTATTTCTTTTCATCTGTGTTTATATCAAAGCTTATACATTCCTTCTCAAACATCTCAATCCACTGCTTTGCATTTGGGTTTTTACTTGTAAATTTTTCAATGGCAAACTTCTCAGCTATTTGACTTAAATTTTGTTGTTTATTATTGGAATAATAGTAGCAGTTTTGAGTGCGCTTTAGTAGTGAGCCGCCAAATTCTGGGGGTGAGGGGGGTGAAATAGGTAGGGGGTGATCCCCCCTTTCCAGAAATACTAGTCCCAAGTTGAAGAGATGCTTAGTTTTTTTTTACAGCCATTTTTCCTTCCTTTCCATTTTGTTGTGAAACGGATCATCATTTTTCTGTATTTTTTAGCAAAATAATGAAATTAAGAGCAATTGTAGGCACAATTTACATTAAATAAGCACTCAATATAGTTTCTGATGCAAAAACATTCATAAAAAAGTTAACCAAAGCAATCTAGTAATCAATCCCATTAGGGCAGAGGACAGGACATATTCTGAGAATAGAGTTCAATGGTTGGTTAGGAAGGAGTTTTTCAATAGAGACAACCTATTTACCTGTTACCGTAACATTCAATGATCTTTGTTTAATTTTACAATCCAAGTTTATTGCCATTTAGGTTGCTGGTTAAACTTTTTTATCATAATGTTGTTTGGCATTACTTAAATAACATGAGTAAACAAAAGCTTATGGGACAAAAGAGTAGTGGCACTAGAACATGTAGTTGGACCGGTTAGGTGCAACGACGGGCATAGCGAGGAAGAGCATGTTAGGTTGCATATAGTTATTTACGTGCACAAGCCGAGCGAGCGAAGCGAGCGGTGCCGCGGCCGGCGAAGCGCCAAGGATTTTGTTGCAGAAAATTTTTTTTTCCTTGTATTTTTCTCTTCGAGCCGAGCAAGCGTATTAAGGAAATATATGAGAGATTTATGAGAGATATATATGAGATTTTGTTTTGGTGATTTTTAGGTAAAATTATAACCTCAAAATTGAAACTTTAAACATTAATATCTCTGAAACTAGGCACCTCCGCAAGGGGGGACCACATGGGGAGAGGTACCCCTACAGCATTTACCTTGGTATATGCTGACGTATTAACTAATTCTGTATGACGACTAGCCGCTTGCATTTCTAGTGGTATGATGTACATGTCTTGTCGCCTTATGTAGAAATGGTTGTGACCGCCAATACATTAGTCATTTCATCAGTTCTAGGTAATAAAGTTAATTCAAATTGTAATTGTGTCGTTTTATAGTACCTATGCAGGAAATTACTTAATGGAAATACGGCGTTGCACTGTAATTGTAGATTTATTCCGTTATAGCAGTTTGAACTTAAACTAATACAAATAATATAAACATAAAATAGACTCCCACCTGTAATTAAGAGAAACGACACACATGTCCATTGACATGGAGTTCTATAATTTCAATATTTTTACAAATTTCACTTATTAAACACACGTGTATCCAGTTTTCATTTTTCTCCATTAGTTTCCCTCCCTCTTAATTCGGACATTGACACATATTTTGACAGTTGACGTTTCTATAATGTGATTGATGGCTTGAGCTCGGTAAATTCAAACCATTAATAGTTTTTTTACATACAAACCTTCCTCTTTAATCACTCTATCTATTGAAAAAACCCGCATCTAAATCCGTTGCGTAGTTTTAAAGATTTATGCAAACATAGGGACAGAAAAAGCGACTTCAATTTATACTATGTAGTGATGATGCTACTTCACTGTAGCTGCCAACTTATTATTTTTTCTACACATTTTAATTATTTTTAAAACCCTAAATCAGATTTGTTTGACGTCGTGTTAAATACATGCCGTAAAGAAAGTTATAAATGATATAAAATTGATATTTTGACAATCCACCTTCTCTGTTAGCAGGTAGATAGGTAGGTAGGTACCTAATGTACGAAACGCGCAGGATACTAAACTAACAATTAATAAAATCGAATCAGCTTGGATATTCGATATTTATTCAATTTTATATTTGAGGAGCAGGCGAACAAAACCAGACTTGTCCAATTAAAGATTTTTTACAGAATGGATAAAAAATTGATACCAGCAGATGAAGACCAGTCAGAGTTCTGATTTTCAATACACGTAAGCTCTAATAATGTTCCAAAATATATCCTTTTACTGTTTATCAAAAAACTGAATGGTCTATAAAACTGAATGGTATAAAAAAAGTAATTGCATGGACAAGTCTAGACTTGGACTTTGGCGATGGGGTAAACCTGTCTGCCTCAGACACCAGTCGTTGCGGACTCGATACCCGCACGGAACCAGAAAAAAAAAATGTTCTGTGTCTGGGTGTTTATCTATTTAAGTATGTATTTATATTCTAGGTTCCCCCAAGTTCGCCACATGGTATTCCACAATACAAGCCGTGCTTACTTTGGGATCATGTAAGTAATTGGTGAGATTGTCTGGGGATTTAAATAGGTACCTAATTATTGATTTATACTAAGTATTTAATACCTATAGGTAAATCTTGAAATCACAAACAGATCACTAGTAGGTAAGTATGTTTATATCGTATCTAACCGTGAGGTCTATCAATATACCGAAACGTCGATAGCATATAAAACAAGGTACCTAAAGGATCCCCGTATAAGTGGCCCATTTGAGGTACCGAGGTACACTCAGCGGTTTATAATACATTTGGTACCACTAAATAAAACAGTTTAGGTCTAAGCTGAACTATAAACCGAGAAAAAAAATCTTGCTCGTGGCTTTGTACACAAGCTATATTGCTGTACTATGCAGTAAAAAGACTGCAATCTATGCCAAGAAAATGCCAACCACGAAAAAAGTTAATATAACTGTCAAACTGAGACATTCTGTTGTTTATTTGTTTAATGAAATAACGACCTAATTTCAATGACTAACTTAGTGGTGCCATTCTGTCATTGTTGACATTTGCCGACATATGTCAAATAATAATGATCTTATGTTCCGAAATGGCTATTTTTTAAAACTTTAAATAATTTATTTGATGGCATTTAATCGTGAATTGGTAAATATATCTTATATTTTACAGTTCATCGGTTTATGCCCTACAATTTGGTGTCCATGTACCTTGCGGTACATAAGTATATGGGCCAATACCTATGTATGAAGATAAAATCTTGTCCTTTACGCTTTCAAATCCTATAAGTAGGCTAATTAACTTTTTAGATTATCAACTACTTACTTCCTATTGTGAAAAAAATACTAGGCGATTCTTTAATCAAGAAGTTAATATTTCACTAAAATCTGTCTAATGAAAAAAATAAACATTTTCATATAAAGTTAAGTTATAAAATGACTTACCAATATATTGAACGACGGGAAAACTGCAATGAAATTTGGCGGCGACCGCTTTAAGTTTTTATCAGCAAACATTTAGAAGCAGCCAACACGGGTCACGGGCCACGACTAACGAGATATTAACCGGCACGTGCACAACACACGATATGCAATTGGCAGCTAAAGCTATTTATATTAACGTAAACGCAGTCCTTATTCGTTCGCAAGATAAGTGGGCGGAGACAGACGCCCCGCCCACTTGCAGACTTCACAAACATTTTTAACGAAGGAGATCGTACTTCTCTCTCTGGCTTTAGATATTCCGTTACAAAATTAAATCTCAATTACGATTTCGAAGTTGTCAATTTGGCTGTTAATCTGATTTTTCTACGCTACGGGAGAACACCAGAAAAACAATAAATGTGAGTGAACATTGATAGATCTAGGTATATTTGTAATTATCTCAATAGGTACGTTATTTATATAAGTATCTCAATTTCGTTATCACGTCTTACAATAGAAGAGCCTTCTTATGTCGTAGTTATATTTACAAAATTAAAATTAAAAAAAAAGAAATGTAAGTAAGTTATTCACTGTAATATTTTCAAAAAAAATTGAAAAGTATTATTTTGCTGGTATTATAAATTATCTGATAACATCGAACTGAATAACCAAAAAAATTATTTTTCACATTTGAAGAACCCACTTGAGTGAGACATTTGACGTCACACAGGCCCAAATGCGATCTTTGCGCCTGTGTGATGTCGCCCATAAGCAATACAAGTGTGAGTGAAAAAACATGATGCAGTTTGTCCCTTTCGCACGTTTGATTGCACCATCCACCGTGAGAGTTTTTCCTTGCCTAAAGGAGCTACACACGGCTACAATGCTATTATATTTTAACTTAAGATTTTATATTAGGAAAACACAGACGACGAAGATACGATCATAGGTATATTGTAAGGTTTCGAGTTAGTATTTGCCACATGATTTTGTCACCAATCTCGACATCCTGTAGCCACGTTCTGTATCTTACTGAAGATTAATACTTACATATTTAATAAATTGATTATTACGAAACGAAGGTATAAAATATAGGTATATTATATTAGAGTGTGATGGTCCATTAAATTAAGTGTATGGCGAGCGATATCGTACCTAAAGATGAAATATTATAGTATCTTAGCCGTGAGAAGCACCTTTGAAGTGTTACTAACTAATTTGTAAAAGAGTAACAGAGATAGCTATGTATGACACTATACCCGCCTTTTACATTGTTTTAAAATTTTAGTGAAACAGCAAAATAAATAAATAAGATTTCCAGACAATCACACCAAATTGGTACATGGCCTACACGGCCCCGTACTTCGTCCCACCAGATCATCGTCCCATAAGGACAAAACACTGAATTAAAAAATACTTATATTATTTCTTGTTCTCTGATTCGTCCCATTATCTTTATTGTAAGAAATAATTAGATGAAGTACGGTCAGCAAGCAAACTAATAAGAAAATCGATAAAATAAAAAATATTGATTCGTAATAAACATTTATATTAAATAAACAACGAATGCAGAGCATTAAAAAAACCGAATTCACGTCAAAACTTTGGCCGAGTGTCATGAACGTAAACATTCTCCGAAATCATACTTACATATTTTTTCAAAACTTTTAAATTTTAAATGAAGTAGGTACCTAACCGATTTCGATGAAATTTGTATGAACCAACTATTCTCTATCATATGAAATAACAATTTTCAAAATCAACTCATAATTGTCCGAAATCATTCATCAACAAAATTAAAAACTTGTGACATTTACAACACCATAAAACTATGATGTAGGTAAACAAAATAAAGTATAATACCTATAGGTATTTTTTATATTTTGACGACCGGCTGGTGTAGCGGTAACATACATTGCCTTCTATGCCAGAGGTCCTGGGTTCGAATCCCGGCGGCGGCGGATATTTGTGTGATGAACACAGATATTAGTCGTCAAGTCATGGATGTTTATATGTTTATTTAAGTTTATTCTAATAAAAAATATGTATTTATTTAATATGCATGTTTAAATATTTCTTAAGTATATCAGTTATCTAGTATCCATAACACAAGTTCTTTAAGATACTTAATTTGGGCTAGATAATGTTGTGTGAGTGTCAGAAATATTTATTTATTTATTATTATTTATAGGTATTGATGGTTAAAATTTGTAAGGTTATTTGTCTTACAATAAAAAATTGACTTCATAAAATTAAAAAAATTACAGTTCAATTAGTAATTAAAATAATCACAGAATGAAATATTATCAATGTTTTAAATCAGTCGTCATTGTCTATATAGATAAGCAGTTTAGTTAAACAAAACGAATATTCCGAGTAGGTTCGGGTTCGGGGCTTCTAATCTTTTGCTTTAATCTTGTATCTACACGTGCAATAGATGAATACATTTATTAAACTTTCTAAGTAACAAAGCTTTGAACCTTATTTTTATTCCTTATGCAAACTATTTAAACAAAGCTTACCAATATCAGATTTGTTTAAATATGTAAAAAATATATATTATGAAATTTGAGTTCAAATGTTATCAAGGTTAGACTTTACAAATGTACTTATTTATTTTATAGATTTTCTTATTAAGTAGTTCGATTACTTAAAACAATCCAATTTTCTAATAACTAATAGCCCGGTTAAATTAGAAAATTTACATAAATCTGTAAGATTGTTCAAAACATGATTAAAAAAAAAAAAAGTTCAGCAATTTTCAGCAAAAAGTTAAGTTTTATCATAAAAAAACCTTAGACACAATTGTAGATCATAAAACTATCTACAAAAAATATATCATTACTTTTTTTCCTGCATGCCACCGTTTTTGAGTTATAAAGATTCAAAAATTTGTAATAGACATAATATTATGCATGAGTACGCCACGTATCTCTATAGTTGTAATTATGTTCAGGATCTGTCGTAATGAATAGGATAACCCAATTTCTGGAGTTTGTCTGGATGTAAGACTTTTAGAAAATCCGGCCAGGATTCTCAACCATATGAAAAAAGCGTAGACTTTTATACCTTTTTTTAACCTAACTTTTCATAGTAACAAAGCTCGTGCTCGCTCGCTAGCTTGAGATTGAACTTAAGTGCAAGTGATACAGCGAATCGCGAAGTTTCGCAACGTTGTTGCAGTCATTCTTATTCTTTGACAGCAACCAGCCGTCGCGTCGATACTAAGCGACGTGCATGCAGTCATGTTATTTTGTTTGATTCTTTAAAGCTAAATAAATTGTGTTTTATTTTTATTTTAAGATGTTTTATTTGTAAGATATAGGTAGGTACTATTCATTTTTCTTCTTAGTTTACTTTCTGGCCGTACTTGTAAATAAATCATGATGTGGTGGGACGAATCACTGAAGCAGTCTCAATTTTTTGGTTAAGTCTAGAAATCGCAAGAACTAACCTATTATCGGCTAAAAATAGTTTTATCCACCATTTTACAATGCTTTAGTAAAGTTTCGCGGCTGTTAGAATTGCATGATATCAAATCTAAGTAGGTATATTCGTATGAATTCAATGTCGTTATAAACGGTTTCAAGCTAAAAAATCAGTGCCCAGTTTTTTGTGAGCTGGATATTAGGTTTTTGTAAATTTTTAAAAATATTCAAGAAAAAGTGTACTTTTCGTGAATTTTGAACAATAGACTGAGACATGGCTCAGAAGAAACAAATTACGAGAAAAGATTAAAGATGCGAGCCGCGTCCTGTTCACTGGCACACCTTTTGTTCTGTATTTACGTGCCATTTTTTTCAATTAAGAAAACAATAAAAATTCATTAGTTTCGTTTATTGCCTTGTTTGTACATGTTTTTTGTCGGCAAACTTTTAACTTTTTTTAAGAAAGGGCTAAAAACAGATGAGCGCCTCGCAAATAGGAACTTAGCAGTAACTTGGATTATTTAGACTTAACAAGAGTCAAAAACTAAGAGTGAATATCAAATAGGTAATTATTAAAAAATAATACAAACATTTGAGAGTAAAATACACAGCGAGCGAACCTCAGATCTTAACGGATATCTATATAATAAACCAAAAACAAATAAAGGTACTTATTGAATTAACAACATTGATTGATTCGAGCACCGAAAGGAAAATATTATACTTTGTAATGTTGTCTTAAGTTTTCGCGATTCATACTATTAAATAAAACACTTTTTACACAGAATAAGTAATAGTTGGTACAGAAGAATTACTCCGCAAGAAGATCTAAATAAATTCGAGTCTTGTTACGACGCGATACGGTGGAATTCAGCTCGCACAGCATTACGTACCTGCAAATTTATATACCTAGAAGTTTTGTCTCTTTCTATCGCATGCCTCTTATCTTTTCTTACGCTGTTAGGGTTGCTGCCTAGTGAAGAATAATTAATCTCCTTATTTGTAATTAAGTATCTACCGATGTAGGTATTACTGTTATTCTACCTTTGTAAAAAATATTGTTTAAACTTACCTAAAGTACAAAATGAAAAAAAAGTTACGACGAATAATTAGTAATACTACATATGTTTTGTTTGCTAAATTGAACATAATCAAATCTAAACATAATCTAATTGAATATTTGTTTCTTTTTATGTCCATTTTTAAATACTATTTGCGACCTCGATCATAGAATTACTGTGAGTGCTATTAGGTACGTACCTAGGTATCTACAACGTCCCGACGGGCGCGCGCGTGATACACGACACATTCGAGTTGCGCCGGCGCGGCGTTGCGCTCCGCTGTAGGTAAATAACGGATGTACCGCGCGGAGTGAGCCAGGCCTGCTTTTTAACAGGATTTATCCCGTAATTTACATTTTAAACTTTAACTCGACGTTTCGGTAATTTAGAAGTATATTCGGTGTCTTATATAATTATAAGTGTTTTATTCTTCGTAACCAATTTACCTATATCAATCGAATTATTCCAGATTATTTTTAACATTAGCCTTTATATAACTAACTTAATATAATATGAAACATTACAGTACAAGATATGGGCACCGCGACAGCGCGCCACCGCTGCCGCCACCACCTCGTCACCGTCCGCGAATCTATCTACCACTAAATTTATACCTAATCTTATATTTTTTATTGGATTTTAAGTGTGAAGACACAGCGTGTCGTGATTGGAAGTGAAGACACAGGAACGGTGGAAAGTTACTTTGGCTTAAGTGGTTCTTGCATCTAATTGTAGGTAGGTATGCAACTCAGTTATGGATCGAGGCCGTAGGTATAGGGTTTGGATATGAAGAGACAAATCTGCATCCTTAGACATTTACATCCCTATTAACCAAGGAAGTGGATAATCCAGAAGGTCGAACAAAAAGCGTCGTTCAGTTTTGTTACGTAGCGTTCGTGGTGGGTCAAGTTCTAAACAGCAGCTAATTTTTGAAAAAAAAAAATATATATATATAAGAAGGTAAAAATCGTTAAAAATGAAATAAAAGAGATTTTGTGAGAATGCAAGTTCGCTGTTAGTAGGAAGATACCTCATGTACGAAACGCGTAGGATAAAAACTAATTAATACCAATAGGTAGGTAAATCGTTAAAAAAAACATGTATTTTCATATCGTTATTAATATACCGAAACGTCGATAGCATGTACAAACTAACTGTTCCCTATCAAATCCTATGAGTAGGTAGGTAGGTATATACCTAATTTTACTTTGTCGACTATCAACTTGTTCCTATTGTCAAAAAACGACATCACTAGAAGACTATTTTATCAACAAGTTAAAGTTAAACTTAATTTTACTGTCGAATGAAAAAATTAATAAGTATTTTCATATAAAGTGAAGTTAAAAAAGTACTAACAAATATATTCAACGAAATGAAAATCTCTGCATTGACCATTTAATTAGTTTCACCACGTATGAAATTACGCGGCGACGACTTTAAGTTAAAAATTCCAAACTAAAGACTGCACAACACAACGCATGCTCACCTAGCTTTTATCTTTCTTCAATATATATAAAATATTTCATAAGTATATATTAATTCCTTGATACGTAACTAGCCTACATATGGAAGTTTCAAATAAATTAAGTATATAAATTATAAATAAATAATAATAATATATAAATTGTTTATTTCGGATAACAGGAATACAGAAATCAAGGCTAAGCGACAGTGCCTTTTTAATAATTCTGTTTTATTTGAATGTCCTCGGCGTTACCGATTAGTTAGTCCAGTTTTATCAAAAATATAGAAAATGTAGAGCTACTTTGTATGTGTAGGTACCTTTTTTTTTACTGGACCTAGTGTAAGTCATAAACAAGATCTCTATATAACTGAATTGGTAAGAATCCACCATAGAATCTGGTAAAAACACATTTTATTTAATACACCTAAGTATATGAACCTGTAGGAAAATTGTACCAGTAGAACTGTTTTAAGATGGTATGGGTAACAGTTCTCATTTTCCATTAATTAAGCGCAAACTACTTTCAACTTAAAAATACAAATTGTCGCCATAAAAATATAAACTATGTAAATAAAATTATAAATTAATCTGTACTAATTATCATAATTAACTGAACATAGGTAAATAAAGTAAATATTATAGAAAATATGCATCTTAAATTGATAGATGCAGGAACAGATAACCGACAGTTCAGTCGATAGGGATTGGCCCTATTGACGATGAACATGAGCGGCCATCTTGTAATCGTAAATTCTGAATACATCATTTTTTAACTCATTCGATATCTTCCAATCAGTTGGTAAGTTCGAATCGAAGATCGAACAGTTTCATTAGGGCATCGTCACTAAGATTGTGAACTACTTATAATATACTACAATATATCGCGAAACACAATAAAGGTAATTTGAGTAGGTATAAAATTGTATCCGCCGCCTAGAAAATAGAATTCAGTAGAGATGTTATGTATGACTATTAATATTGTATATCTATCTACCGATAGATATTAAGTATAAAAACCTACCTTTTTATAACTAAGTATAAACGAAAAAATATTAGACTTACAAAAGATATAAATGCTACGAGATAATTATTGATGAACTTTTTAAATATAAGTACTGAATTGTAAATACTTAACTATTTTTATTCCACTTAAAATTAACGAATTAAAATGTTACAAAATATTTTAAAACATTTTAATATTCATATTGTAAATAATTTCTTGATATTAATGAGAAAGGGAATTCTTAAGACACGAAATTCTTTTTAAAAAAATGTATTGCCATGCATTTTATTCAGAATTATTTACATGTTATTTCACTTTTTACTATTTATTACTAGGCTAATTAAATTAAGTATCAGATAAGTATAAAAAAATGTGAAGCCTAAGTTTAGCACCGCACTTACCGATATATTCAGCTCACCACCATTTTAATTATTATCTTCACTGTCAGCAACTTGAGCAGCGACCGTTAACAGTAGATACAAATTTAAAAACTCAGCCATTACAGGACAAGAACAATAGGCATACACACGGAGGCGGGCACGTCCTCAACACGCGAAATATAAACTGCAACTGCCAGCCAACTAACCAACTAGGGATAGGGATGCTCGATCTGAATCGATCTTTTTGAAGATCGATTCACCACCATACGATCTTTCCATTTTTTAAATCGATTCAGAGGAGTGCGGTCTTCACAAGAATCGA
Source organism: Stenoptilia bipunctidactyla (assembly GCA_944452665.1). NCBI lineage: Eukaryota > Metazoa > Arthropoda > Insecta > Lepidoptera > Pterophoridae > Stenoptilia > Stenoptilia bipunctidactyla. The sequence continues at coordinate 24,119,800 of OX101742.1, read as the reverse complement.
ATCGTATGTCTCATTAGTCGCATAAAAAATCGTATCATCCAAAACAGAAACTTATACCAAAAGAAACGTTAATAACTTTGCAGAGTGCACACACTAAACTAATAAAGCAAAGATGTCGACAACAGACAAAGTAAGATTACATATAAGTAAACATTTACTGAATGAGATGTGTAAGATTCGTTGCGCGATGCATCAACAGCGGTAATACTTATATGAAATATGAAGGTAGGCGATAAAATATACAATATTTTGTTTTTTCAAATATCGGGTTTTCTAATTTGTAGTTTTTCTAAATTTTCTAATTTTTTTTTAATTTATACATTTCTTGCATTGTCACGATACAAAAAGATTTTAGGTATCTAGGTATTAATTTGTGAACGTAAGAAATCTATTAAGTATCTATTTAAAAAAGTCTTTTTAATAGACTAACCCATAGAATCAAATGTTTGGACATTTTTTATTAAATGTGATACCGGTGGACAATGTAAATTGGGTTGTTCAAACGAAAAGTATATATAACCGTAATAGATCCGATGCGCATATAGGTATTTAGCTAACCTGTAAAACCCTGATGAAAAATATATGATTTTGTATCATGTTATAAGTATTTAAATAAATAATTTTGCATGCTTTATGTATTTTTTTGAAAAATATGATCATTCATAAATATATGTAAATTGGACATAGGTACAATCTTCTAAGGTCGAATAAGATCGATTCAACGCAATACTATTCAGATCGTGAATCGATTCATAGGGTTACGATCCAAAAAATCGATTCAAAGCAAAAGATCGGGCATCCCTATAACAAACAAAACTTATACTTGTATTTTACGAAAAACTTCTGTACGCGGCCATCGGGGTATGAGGTGAGGTGCGGGGTGAAAGAAACCCCGCACACCGAACGTCACCCGCGCTCTCCTAAAACGCGCTACACACGGCTGAGATACCATAATATTTTATCTTAAGATACGATATCGCTCTCTATACAATTCAATGGACGGACACAAACGACAAAGAAAATATATTTTATGTCTTTGGTGTCTTAAGTAAGAGAACGGTATGAGAATTTACCTTAACATCATAAATCATTAAACATATCTTAAGATATAAAACGTGTCATATAACTTGTACATCGGCAAGTTAGGTGTACGTACAATCTTGTGGCAAATTCTAATTCGAAAAGTTACTATCGAAACTTACAGTACCTAGTATTAAGTATACTTACGTAGCTTAGTCGTCGGTGATATCCTTATATTAATACAATTGAGTCTGAAGATAAATTATTACCTATACTTAGTATTTTCGCCTTTATTGTTAGCGCTGCACGAGCTCACAACGACCGCGTTTATAGATTTCAATCTTCTCACATTATTGTTTGCTGTTGTGTTTTAAAATGAGGTCGGTAGCTTCCCATTCCCCTTCACGTGTTTAAACAAAAAAAAATAGGTAATTCATCCTCACTAGCCAGAAAGAAAAGTACCTAATAGAAAATTGAAACATAGAATGAAAACACAATAATTATAAATATCCCGTCAATCAGACATCGGATAGAGCCACGTTTTACACCAGCGAAAAGGACATTGTGCAAAATAAAAGCCGAATCTAAATTAGCCGGACCCGATAAAAGAATAAAATCGACCATAAACCGGAGGAAAACAGCTAGAAAATTTTGGGTAGAGACAGTAAATCTCTACACTTTATTAGATATACTTACTAGATCATTCCTTGTTTATTTATTTAACAATTTATGAACACTCAAATTTAGATACAATATAAAGAAACATTTATGAAAATAAGGACAAAGGTATAGCTTAATCCTATTGAAATCTCTAATACTGAAGCCACACTACTAATACTACGGCCACACTACCTTACCGTCTACCGGGCTGTTACCGCAATAATTATGGCATTAAATTACCGTTTAAATTACTGCATGAACTGGCGTGGTTACACTAGAGTTTACCTAGATATGTCAATTTTGGCGGAAAATATCACCTTTTCAAGATGGAGGTCGAAGCTGCAGCGGTGTTGTGTTTTATGAGTGCCAATTAATTTTACATGAATCTTTTAAATTTCAACAAAGCTAAAAGAAGACAAAAAAGGGTATCCCAAAGAGACGGCTCGGATTGGAATAATTCTAAAAACTCGAGCGCTTTTTCATTTGACCACTCCATGTCGGTCGATACGTGCGTCACCGGCAGGGGGAGTTTACTAATTTATTAGCCAATGCTGTCGATGGCAGCCGGAGCCAAAGTGGGACAAATCTATACGTATGAATGAGAAAGCTTTAAAGTACTTTGCTTTGACGTAAGTCTATATGTCAATCTTCTCAAAAGTGACAATCAAAGACAAACAATCATCCATCGCCAACGACTGTCTGACGCCATTTGTAAAAACGGTTCATTGCGTTAACTGCGTAATTTCAGCAACCCATTTTTAATTTGAAAACCTGTAAAAAAATGATTTGAAAATCTGTAAGCTGTGTGTTTTTACGGAAGTGCTATTTGTTCAGTGCGAAACCGAAACTTTATATTGTGATAATGACACTAAATACTTAGAAATTGTTTGTTTGTTTATTTGCGAAATTGACGCTTTTGTGCAGTAGTTTTAAGATAATGGTTGGAAAAGTGAAGTGTGCCAAATGTGGTATAAATTCAAAGGATGCCCCAAGCTTAACCTTTCATCGTTAGAACAAGAAAGTTAAATATACTTAAAAATATCTAAATATTTTGTTTCATTTCATTATTATACATTAAGTTCCTATCTTAGAGTAATAGACTGCATAGATTACTACTGTGTAAAGTGGATCTATTAATACACTGAAAAGTTGCGGATGGCATTAACTGAAGCGCTAGTGAGCTGTATGTATGCATTTACGAAGTATGAAGTAATCGTTCTTCTCTCGTAAGAGAGTATATTGTTCCATGGTCACCGGTGAGCTCATATTGCACACTGGACAAACGGTAGTGAGTGAGTGTGGCCACAAACGCAATAATTACTGCGGTAATCTTCTTTGATATGCGAAAAAAGACCGCCGCCGGAGCTATTGCCTACCGCCATTTGCCATATAGATTGGCATTGTAAAATTATGGCCGTAAATCGTGGTTACACCTAGGTGTTGTTTAAGTTATGGCAATAATTATTGGCATATCACGGTAGTGTAGCCTAAGCATTACAGCAGACCTATGACTGGAGAGTTTGTTTAAAATGCAATCACAGTGTGTACTAATACATAGGTACATAACTTCACGCCTGTATCCCTTCCTTATGGGGTAGGCAGAACACCAGAGGTTATAAAACCATCTGATGTCACGTTTGACAATTGAGGTATTATCATGATGGAGAGAGGTTATAGCAGTGACAGGGGGTCAGCCTATCGATCACAAAAATGGCAATAAAACCTCAGATACTAATACATAATATACTAAGGTACAAGTGGGTATTAAGGCCTAGCTAAGGGAAATTTGCCATAAAATGAAAAATATTCAACATAATCAACAAGTTTTATTATATATCAGTTATGTACTTAACTGACTACCGTATTTAACTGAAAAGTTTGATCTCCGGTTGAAAACTAAATTAATATGAGACTTCTTTAAAAACTCAATCTAAAGGCCTTATTATACTATAGTAGGGTAAAAAGGCCTATAATATAAGTCATCTAAAAATCAACTTATAGTGTGTAAATTTTTATTTTTGAGATCATACAAATAAAGTTATAGGAACATAGCACTCATAAAACAAAATCTATCTATTCGAATTCACCAGGACACTAAAATTTATTAGTATCTTCAACCGATAAATCGACGTCCTCTTTGTGATACCATTTATCATTGCGAATGGATGATGCATTGCGTGGCATCATCTATTCTGTCTCATTCGTAGTTGGTGCATGACTCATGGTACCAACTGAACTGCTTTGGTGTAGTGCCCGGTGATGGTGGTAGACTTCTTGGTATAGGTATACGATTTTAGCTTTCTTTGGATTTTAAGTCTTTTTATATTTCTTATTTTCTGTTCTACATTTATTCCATTCCCTCGCCTTATCAAAATTCTCCTCTGGGTATTTTTCTTTAGTTTCTTCTTTTCTTTCCCTTACTATTTTTTATCTTTTTATTATATTTATCATACAGATCGTTTGTGACTGGCGTACCGCGATAAGCAATAACTTTTTCAGCTGAATAGGTGACTCATAGTCTTTGTATTGCTCCAACAGCTAAGATCAGATGATCTTCTGACCACAGTGCCCGTTTGGTAGGTAGGCATCTTGACTGTAATAATTGAAAACAATTACAAATAAATTAGACATACATACCTACACACGCACAATAATTTCAAAAACAAGCCCCGCCTTATTTATCAGTAAAAAATATTGGAGTATAATAAGGCCTATGGTACGATTTTATAGGCCTTAATATCCGCCGACCATAGGCATACAGTAAATTTATTGAATTAAAATTTTGTACAAGACTCATCTTTTAATTATGGTAAGTAGGGATAAGCAAAAAATAATAAATAAACAGATAACCAACACAGGTATGTAAGTGTAATATTTAAAAAAAAAACTTACGTTTTACTGGGGCCGATTTTTATAAGACATGCCACGTGACCCCACCGCAGAAAGTTTTTTGAAGATAATGGCACGAGGGACAGACCAACGTGCTTCCGCGACATCGTAGCAACTTGTACACGCACAATACATGTTTGAGTGTGTAACCTTAACGTCAGCTACTATATTTAGTACGATTTTGGTCCCTTAGGCCTTATTTGCCGACAGGCCTTAATACCCGCGGGTACCTTACTTATAAATTATTTAAAAATTTATAAATATATATACATAACTAGCTGCTGCCCGCGACGTCGTCTGCGTGAACGCTATGCAGCACCAAACGCACCTACCATTATAACACTGCTAGCGTGATAATATGTAGCCTACTTATATGTTGACCCGACTTCTTAACTATCTTCATGCCAAATTTGAAGTAAATCCATGCAGTACTTTTTGAGTTTATCCCGGAAAGACAAACAGACAAAAATTCTAAAAACTATATTTTTTGTTTCTGTTTCGATTGTAGATCATACCCCAAGTATTCTTTTAAAAAAATATTCAATGTACAGTTTTGACTTTCCTACCATTTTATTATATGTATAGATAATACATAGGTACCAATATAACATATCATATTATAACGACTTTAGGTATATGGGTACATAAAATACATATAGAATAATTCATACTATTGTTTATGTTAGTGTGGATACTATGTAGGTATAACTTACAGTAGAGAAAAGTAGTGATCTTGGACTTTATTTTTGAATCTAGATATGGTTTTACACTCACGAATGACAAGAGGTAATGAGTTCCACAATCTGACTGCATGGAGGGAGAAAGAGTAGGAATAAGAATCGGTTTTATGAGAAGGCATAGGTATGTAGAAGAGTAAGCACGTGTGCTCTACATGGCGTAAGTAGTTTGAGAGTGTGAATATAAAAACCTTTCACGCAAACAGAGAGGAGTGAGTGGATTACTAAGGATATTGAAAAGAAGACAAAGGATTCTGGTGTTTCGACGGTAGCGTATTGGAAGCCATCGAAGTTGCTTGCGATATTCGGAGATGCGATCGAACTTTTTAAGGCCAAAATCCGCATCTACGTGATTATTTAAATTTTACTTGTCTGTCAGGAATGTCAATTTTAGTGTTGGCATCAGTGCTTGTACCACAATAGCCTAAACTGAATAAATCTGATCCATTTTCACTTTACTGATAAATTATCGGTGATAATAAACCTTATTTTATTAAATTACTCTTGTTTGGCTGTGTACAAAAAAACATCGATATGAACAACCAACCCAGTACGTGATGCCAAATCATTAGAAAATTGCCATGTCGTCGATCTGTTGCGTACTTTATAATTTATATTCCAATTCTAATCCTTATTCAATGCATGGAAAAGTGGGCGGAGTCAGACGCCCCGCCCACTCACTACAAATAATTTATTGTCAAGAGATCACCCGTGTTCCTTCCTTTGCAGATAGTAGGTAGATATTGTTTTTTTATTTTATAATTAGATTCATGTCGTGATTTTTTCGATGGTGTGAATTTCATTGCAAACATTGGGTTTGATAACAAAGGCTTGTTATCAAAATTTTAAGAACCAACTTGAGTGAGATATGGGCAGGGCCGCGCGGCCGTCTTTACCCGGGGGAGAAAGGGGTGCGGTGCACCCGGGCGCTGAGCGCCCCACGGAATTTAAAACACTTATGTTTTAAGTTCCGTGGAGCGCCCTGGGACGCGCCTGCCGAGCTCTGAATACTTTCATTGAATTTAACGCCATTGCACAGTTTCAAAAAGGAGTTAGGTAGATAGCGAAGATTTTTTTTATTTCTCACAAAAACTAGTGAAACTGGGTGTTTACAGTTGTATCCAAAAATAGACTTTTTGTTCAATTTAAATCCATCTATAAGTTTTCAGTAAAAATTCAATGTTTGACTTTTTCTATTTATTATTATTATTACGTAGGTATGCTTACAGCTACACGCCTTTCGGCGGAAAGACCCGACAATTGGACCAGTCGGTCGGGGATCAGGGCAAGAGTGACAGAAACCGGCGAAAATAATAATATTATTATTATTTTGCATCACATTGTAATTATTGTTATTAATTTTTTATTTTTATTCTTAGTTTAATTTTTAATTCTTATTTTTAATTATGATTGTTATTTAATTTAATCTTATTCTATTTGGGAACTCATTACAATTGTTTACTCCTTTTCTTACCAAAGTTGTGTACACCTATAATAGGTATAGATACATATAAGAAATGTACCGGAACAATTTTACTTGTAAATTTTATTATATGTTATGCTGTTGGTGTACCTTATGAATAAATAAATAAATATCCTAAAAAGTGAAATAGCTCAAAAACGGTAAAAAGGAGGGGTGGTTCCTTAGTGAAAATCGTTTATTTTGACCTAAGTAAGTACTCTTTAACCCCTCAACAGATGCGGGTTCAATAAAAAATAATCCTGTAAGTAGGTATATGACTTAAAATGTCAGTGGGAGTACTTATTGATACATATAAATCCTCCCCGTCAATATCAAATCTGTTTTTAAATGTTAGTTTTTTTTGGTACCGACAACAAATATCTCCTAGCATAGAATCATCAATATTTGCTATACAGGACCAAGCTGTTATGACGCGTCAACACCAACGCGATATAGGTACTAAAAGAAGCAGTGGACGGAAAATGTCGCTTGTGTGCTTGCAAAGATGAAACCGTGCAGCATATTATATCAAGGTGCGAGAAACTGGCGGGGACCTACTGTGTTAAACGACACAATAATCTCGTACAGTACATCTACTGGTGCATAGCCCGGAAACATAAAAAAGGGGTAACTAACCTTTGGTGGAAGGAAACTCTAATACAACCACAAGTAAAAGAGAACGAAACAGCTAAAATATTATGGGAAATACCAATCCAAACTGATATCAACTTAGTAAATATCACCTACTTAAAACAGAAATTAGTCGTTTATGGAACTCACATACCACTGTTATCCCAATAGCTATAGGTGCCACCGGGGTAGTAGCTAAAAGCATCACTAAGTATTTTGATAAATTAGACTCTAATATCAACATTTGCATATTACAGAAACAAGCAGCCATCCACACAACAATAATTCTAATTAAAATGCTAGGAGATTCAGTATTCGTACACAACACACAACCTTCGCCAGATACACAGTTGCTGTTAGAAACACAGCCATCCCCAATCACAGTCATCATAAGTCACAAAGCCGTCACCAGACATATAAATATCGCCAGATACGCAACTATCAACAAACACGCATACACCTCGCACAAACGCTCAGCAGAAGGAGTAGAAGAAGATTTTTTTTTTAAAGGGGAAATAGATACCTTTTTTCCTGTGTGTTACAGGACGAGGTATTTATTAAAACGACTTAAGTCGAGAAAGGTAAACAACCATAAAACATAAGATAATTTGAGTATTAAATTGTATACGCCGCCGCGCCGCCTAGAAAAAAGAATTGAGTAGAGATATTATGTATATTTATTATGTATGTAATGTGTGACGCACCTCCTCGTTATGTTTCTTATTATGAGTAATATACTGTCTACTACGAACCAAGAAAGACGTGTTTTATTGCGCTCCTACGACCAACATCGCATGGCGACCCTGCCAGTGCTGCCTTGTGGAGAAGGAACAATTAAATTATGGATTTTTTTAATACTAATAAATAAGAAAATAAGCAGAAATAAAACTGCAATGGAACCCGTGGACTGAAAACAAATATCAAAGTTAAGTACCACAAAGAAGAAAATACACTAAAATGTTTCATAAGTTAAATTGGAATAAAAGGGAAGGAAAATAATTATGGTGATAGAGTGATAATGGAACAGTGGCAGAAGTCCGGGCGCTGGGAGCTGGACGAGTCTGGATCGTTCTGGAGATCCGGAGCGGTGCTGAGCTGGTGGAAGAAAAAAAAAAGAGTGGTGTGAAAATTAAAGTGCGTTTTCAAGTGTGTAACGGGTTCAGTGCAGGTTTTAATATGTTTATCTGTTATTTAATCGTATATCTTTAGAAAATAAGTCTAGTAGAGCATTGACAAAACAGGTAAAAGTATGTAGTATCATGTAAGTAACTAAATGAACTTTATAAAAGGTCTTGTATCTAATAATTATATGTAGGTAATTATTTACTAGTATCTATTTACTATACCTATATATATCTTACTTAAATTTATTTCATAACGTTAAAGATTTTCAGTAAAGCTCAAAAGAGAATTTTTGACAAAAAGTGCATATCAGTTTCTTTTTAAACCATATTAGCCATAATTAATTTCATTTTTCACGTCTTCATATTTCAAATTCAGGGTTTGTTCGTGAGAACATAAATTTGCAGCGTAAAGGAATTTTGTTTCGTGTACAGGTACAGGTGTCCGTATCGACCGCGCGGCCACGGCGTTTTTTCTTACTTCTAACCATGCCAAGATTATGTAAAAATTTGTAAAAGTCGAATCCTAAAAACATAAATTTGTAAAAGGTATAGTTAAAAAGTTATAAGGGTTTGAACGTGGCCGCGCCATTGAAACAATGCGAACCGCGCGGCCACGTAGATCTTTAAAACTAAACATTGCAGAGACCTGAAGTTTAGGTAAAACACGGATTGAATATGTAAAAAATTTGTAAAAATATAGAAAAAAATCCTGGATTTACATTTTAGAAGCTGTAAGCTTATAACACCATGGCCGCGCCATTGACCGGTATAAAATTACGTTATCGTCGATATCTCGCTGGAAAAGCATAGCAGAGGTCTGAAGTTTTTTGTAAAACCTGGATTCGAATTTGTAGAAACTAGTAAAAGTATAATAAAAAATCATAGGTATACATAATAGGAGCTGTAAGACCAAAAACCCATGGCCGCGCCATCGAAACGTTAGAAAAGTACTTTACCGTCGATATCTTGCTGAAAAAGCATCGCAGAAGTCTGAAGTATTTTGTAAAACCAAGATTTAAATTTGTAGAAACGATTAAAGATGCACAAAAAACTCCTAGGGTCATATTTAAGGAACTTTAGCACTGAATCATTAGTACGGCTTGAATACGTCGATAGGGTGACCATGGCTTATTGATAATAGAAAACTTTCCACCCATTTAATAGAAATTATATCACAAATCCATATTTATTTCGCATAGTAAATTTAATTTAATTTTAGAGCTCATATGACCTGTTACCTGTTACCATGAACAAGAAACAGACATAGTTACATTCGCGCTGAAAACATAACCCTCCTTTGCGTGCAGTAGTCGGGTAAAAATAATATAGTCATTGCTTATTAAATACCTCTGAAATGATTTGTTACGACGATAATAAATTCGGAACACACGCAAGTTCATTACAACCTATGACAATCCATAATTTGACATATGGTCTAATAGAGGAAGACTAAGATAATCTGTGTTTTTAAAGAAATAAACATATATTTTTTACTTTATTGATTCATTTTATTCAATTTACAATCCTTTAGATATAATATTGTCTTAAGTTTTCACGATTTATAATTTAAATAAAAGTAATTTTTTAACCGGAATAATCGCGTATAATTTATTTGATCTCGTGACCAAGGGGTCTGCAAAGACACCGAAACGTCGAGTTAAAATGTAAAGTATAAATTATACGCGATTATCCGGTTAAAAAGTAGTTTTATATAATTTATATTATATAGGACATTTCTGTCATCAACAAACCATGGTCACCCTATCGACGTATTCAAGCCGTTCTTAAGATTCAGTGCTAAAGTTCCTTAAATATGACCCTAGGAGTTTTTCGTGCATTTTTAATCGTTTCTACAAATTTAAATCTTGGTTTTACAAAATACTTCAGACTTCTGCGATGCTTTTTCAGCAAGATATCGACGGTAAAGTACTTTTCTAACGTTTCGATGGCGCGGCCATGGGTTTTTGGTCTTACAGCTCCTATTATGTATACCTATGATTTTTTATTATATTTTTACTAGTTTCTACAAATTTGAATCCAGGTTTTACAAAAAACTTCAGACCTCTGCTATGCTTTTCCAGCGAGATATCGACGATAACGTAATTTTATACCGGTCAATGGCGCGGCCATGGTGTTATAAGCTTACAGCTTCTAAAATGTAAATCCAGGATTTTTTTCTATATTTTTACAAATTTTTTACATATTCAATCCGTGTTTTACCTAAACTTCAGGTCTCTGCAATGTTTAGTTTTAAAGATCTACGTGGCCGCGCGGTTCGCATTGTTTCAATGGCGCGGCCACGTTCAAACCCTTATAACTTTTTAACTATACCTTTTACAAATTTATGTTTTTAGGAGTCGACTTTTACAAATTTTTACATAATCTTGGCATGGTTAGAAGTAAGAAAAAACGCCGTGGCCGCGCGGTCGATACGGACACCAGGTACAGAGAACAACTCCAGTAAGGAAAAAAATAATTTCGATTCAAACAAAACGTAATATTTAATTTAGGTACGTACCTATCAGGATGACATAGTTTTAGTTTATTAAGTTTTATTTTATAAATAACTCTTTCAGATCTCTAGTTAGATAAAAGTAGTTTCTTTTTCAATACTCAAAAATTTTGGTCATAAATTTAAAATACATTATCCAACGGTGTTACATTACTACATTAGTGATCTATCTCACTGGCTAATCAATATGTTTTAAATTACTCTTATTAAATTCGAACTAATAAGTATTAAATAAATGATAAATTCTCGAATCCATTTCTGAAAGGTAGGTTTGTGTACTTATAAAAACATACAATCTAATTGATAACCACCTCCTTTTTGTAAGTCGGTTAAACAAAATAATCTTTGCATTAAAATATAATATAAAACTTGTCATGAGTTATAAATTTGTAAAGTATGAGTTCACCGTCATGCCTAGTTAGTAACCAGTGTTATTGTTAGTTGCATTGCAATAAGATACCGAGAGTTTTTAGAATCAAGACTGCACAACGTGACTGAAACCGAGTCTTTTTTTAAGTCAGCAATTTGATGTTGTCGTCAAAAAAAGGTTGCAACATGTGTAACATCAGTTTAGTAATATTACATTTCGAAGTAGTAGGTATTTTAACATTTTATTCTAGAAATTTTATTTTTTATTATTTTAAATTTTATTCTTTTATTTTATATCTCGAATTGATACATTGAATCACCATATATATTAATATGTAGCCCATTTGTTAATTGTTAAATTTTATTAAATAGCTACGGTTAAAGAATCGTAAGAAAAATGATCAAGTTAGAATTAGAAATTTTCAGAATAGAGTCGGAATAATTTGTTTGCGTATAAGGAATAAGAAGGTTTTAGAGTAGAAGTTTGTGCAAGTATTAAAACACTTTTCGTCATCATACGAATACGATTAGTTACTTGTAACAAAGATTTGGATGTAAGGATTTATGAATAGGTATATATTGATATAGGAAGGTAATAGAATGTGCTAATTAAATAGTTGATCGGTTTTGGTGGATTTAGTAAGTAAATAATAGGTTGCTGGAAGTCTTCCATAATTATGAAAATTAAAGATCATTGGACTGGCCATCCAAGAAGTTTTTCCTAATTTCATATTATTGGAATGATTTATTTTGGTAGAGTCTTAAGTAATTGATTTTTGATTGGTAAATAATGATAGTGAATAGTATTAGGAATGATAAATAAGTATTTGGCATACAATAAGGGTACAAGGGCACAAAATGATCCTTCAGTTTGATCATGGTGTAAACGAGATTTCTCTGAAAACTAGTTGGAGACAATGTCTTAAAACGGTGACCCTAATTAAATGAATATGTATAGAATATAAAGGTTGGGAGTCGCGACTCAATGAAAAATAACATAATGTACCCAAAATATGATATGAATAAATATAAAAATATTATACCTAAATACAGCGGCCGCTGATAAAAATATCCCAAAGTAGGATAAAAAGTGTAGCCAACACTGAAAGACGGAATAATGATTGGGATTCCTTGGCGGGCTTTTTTAAGAGATAGGCGCATTTTTTCAACTTTTGAAAGAAAATATTTATTTTATGTTCTGTTAAGCAAATTTCATTGATAGTTTATCGCATCCGAACCGTTAATAAGTGCAGACATGGAGGAGGACCCAGGGGAGTCGTCCCCTGGGAGACCCGATAGGAAGCGACTGCGGAGGCCTCCTATTCCAGCCGACATGGACTCTTTAGACGAAAAAATGTTTTTACCGTTCCTAAAACCAGGATATCGAAGACTTTTTCCGGAAACTTCTGCTTCCCAGGAATATGTAGTTTTTACCGAGAGTACCAGTACTGAAGGAAATGTTGGCAACAGAAACCCACTTACTTTGGCGGGACTTTTTAAAGACGAAGTTAAAGGAGTGACAGGCATTAAAAGAATGTCTGCAAATAAAATAGGCATATTTTTCTCCCAGGCAAGTAACGCAAACAATTATTTACTCAACGAGACATTCCAAAGACGACACAATTTTAAGGCATTTATCCCAGCGAGAAGTATAGAAAAAATTGGAGTATTGAGGTATGTTCCTACAAATATAAGCAACGAAGACCTTTTCAAGAAATTAATCTCATCCTGTGAGATTATCGGAGTGAGAAGGTTCACTAAAAAAGTCAATGGTAAAACTAAACCATTTGAAACTGTCTCCGTAACTTTTTTAGCTAATTCATTGCCAGAATCTGTATCTTTGGATTTATTTAATTTTAAGGTCTATGAATATGATCCTCCCTTATTGCAATGCTTCAAGTGTTTCAAATTCAATCATCATGCAAAAATATGTAAGTCTCAACAAAAATGTTCAATTTGTGCCAAAGATCATCATTACTTAGAATGCCCCGATGATCAGGCTTTGCATTGTGCTAACTGTGGTGGTCAACACCTTGCTATTTCGCGAGATTGTCCTGTTAAACAAAAAAGAATACTAGATAAAAAGAATAAAGTAACATATGCCAATTTAATGAAAAAAACAGATCACACATATAGTTTAACACATTATAACTCAGATTACCCTACATTACTCCCAAAGAAAGTTACAAACATGGTTACAAAACCCAAAGAAATTACAACAGATGAAATAGTTCAAGGTATTTTAAAGAATGATAGTATCTTAAAATCGTTAGTGGCGACGTTAGTAAATTTAGGAAATAGTAATAAAAAAATGACTACATCTTTCATAAAAGAAACATTAGTAAACAATTTAAAACATGGATAATAAGTTCTTAAAGATTTGCCAATTTAATGTAGAAAGTATCAATAGCAAAAAGCCACTTCTTATTTCCTTTTTAGAACAGAATGACATTGATATATGTCTGTTAAATGAAACTTATCTCAAAAATAATATGCATTTTAAATTAGCTGGTTATAATTTTATTTTCCAACATGGCCCTAAGGGTCGTGGTGGAGTCGGTATACTTATTAAGAATCATTTTAAATACAATAGTATAGATATGCCTTTTTATGATGATTTACAATCTGCAGCTATAGTTCTTAAAACTGATACAGGTGATATATCCATCCTATGTGTCTATAGTCCACCAAGACCAGGACATTTTAAATCTAGACAGCTTAAACAAATAATTAATAGTTTACCTAAACCTATCTTACTATCTGGGGATTTAAATGCACATCATGTGGCCTTTGGGTGTTTTTCAACAAAACCCAGAGGTACAGATGTATATAACATGTTAGATGAGTGTGATTTATGTATCTTGAATTCTGGAGCTCCAACCACAGTAGGTAGTGTACGTAATAAACAGTCTTCCATTGATATAACTTGTGTCAGTCCCAACATTGCTCCACTAAGTCAGTGGAGTGTTCATGATGATCCAATGGGCAGCTATCATTACCCCACTATCACAGTCATACAGCTATCACCACAAACTTTTGAAGTAGGTCAACCATCAGAAAGATTTCTGTATAACAAAGCTGACTGGAAACTTTTTGAATCTGAAACAGAAAAAACATTCAAATCATTCTCTATTGATCCTAGTAATCCTTTGTTGTCATACAATCAATTTTGTGATATCTTAAATCAAATTAAAGAAAAATGTATACCAAAACTTAAAATAACTTGTCCAACAATTATGAAAAAACCTGTTCCCTGGTGGGACGATGAATGCTCAGAAGTAGTTAAAAAGAGTAAAGCAGCTTTGAATTATTATAGAAATCATTCCTCTTTAGAAAATTACATACATTATAAAAAAACAGATGCCATTAAAAAAAGACTTTTGAAAGAAAAGAAAAAGAATGGTTGGAAAAAACTCTGTGAGTCATTTAATAGATACACACCTATTACTGTAGTCTGGAACTATATCCGCAGATTCAAAAGAGCATCTTCAAATGCACCTCCAAAAAATTGTGAATGGATTCCATCTTTTATTGATAAGTATGCTCCCACTGATCCACCTGAAAAATTAGTAGACAGCAATTTGTTAGATACTTTTTTTATGCAAGAAGGTAATTCACAAAGTGCATTCTTATCTAATTCTTTTACATGGCAAGAATTTCAATCTGCTTTAAAATCTAGAAAAGACACTACTCCAGGCTTGGATGATATTCCTTACAAACTTTTAAATCATTTACATGAGAATGCTCAAAAGATTTTACTCAATATTTTCAATTTACTCTGGGATAATGAACTAATTCCAACTTCATGGAAAACCCAATGCATCATTCCTATCATAAAACCAGACAAATCTGAAAGCCACTGTAACTCATACAGACCTATATCATTGTCATCTTGTGTTGGAAAAGTATTTGAATATATGATAAAGGTTAGGTTAGACTGGTATGTGGAATCTAATAATATCTTACCAAAGGAACAGTATGGTTTCCGTAAAGGTAAAAGCTCTGCAGAAAGTTTTGTTGCTTTGATATCAGATATAAAGCAATCCTTTTCTTCTCATTCATCTACAGTTTGTGCCTTTCTTGATGTACAGGGGGCATTTGATAATGTGATTCCGTCCATTCTTGTAGATGTCTTAATTGACATAAGTATCCCAGGCAAGGTCTGTAAATGGATTTTTAATTTTTTGTATGACAGGACAATGTATGTAAAATTTAATAATATTTTATACGGACCTAGACAAGTTTTTAAAGGCACAATGCAAGGTGCCACTATATCACCTCTTTTGTACAATTTGTACACATGCCATTTAAATAGATATATTTCCCAATATAATGTCAAATACCTGCAGTATGCAGATGACCTGGTTGTATATAGTAGTCATAAGGATGTAAATATTGCTGTAAATAATTTAAATAATGCATTACAACAAGTTCATTATTATTATACCTGTAAATTAAAGTTACCTCTAAGTTTAAATAAAAGTGCAGCAATGATTTTCTCTAAAACATACACTACTTCTATTAATATTGTAAAACTTCATGATAATAGTTTAAAATGGATAGAAGGTAAAAAGTTTTTGGGAATTCACCTTGATAGTAAATTACAATTTCATAACCATATAGAACAAATTATTAAAAATGCCTGCCGAGGTCTGAACATAATTAGATCTTTGGCAGGGGTTCACTGGGGATCAGATCCCAAAACTTTATCGTTACTTTATAAAAGTCTAGTGCGTAGTCACTTTGATTATAGCGCCTTAGCCTATTTTAACTGTAATTATACTTTATTAAGAAAATTAGATATTATCCAAAACAAAGCACTAAGAATCATATCAGGTGCTATGTGTTCTACTCCTATACATGTTATGGAAGCAGAGACATGTATTCCTCCTTTAACTTTGATAAGATTAAGAATAGCTGAAAGGTTTTGTTTAAAGGTTTTTGCTTCTAATAACAATCATATAATGAATAGAATACTTCCTGTGCTCCCATTAGATATCACTTGTGTAGGTACTTATATGGACTCTTCAAATATTTTATCAAGAAAATTACCGGAACTCTTAAGAATAATGATACAAATACATCTTAAATTTGGTAAAAGTGTATTTCGAGAGAGCCATTGGCCTTTGTATAATATAGATTATAATGCTAATATGATTGATGTAGCAGTACTTAAGAGGGATGTCATTAATCAAGTAGAACTTTTGAATATGCTTGATGAAACTGATTATTACAATATATACACTGATGGTTCTAAAACCTTGAGCACTGTTACATCAGCATATTATGACCCCCAAACTAAATCCAGAAAGTGTATCAAAATAGATTCTAATTGTAGTATATTCACTGCTGAATGTTATGCGATTTATTGTTCTCTTTTATATTTATGTAATATTAACAGTAATAATTTTTTAATACTTACCGATTCACTTAGTGTTATTAAAGCTCTTGAAAATAGGATTTTAAAATTCAGTACCAATCATTTGATTTTTAAGATAAAGCAAGTATTGTATAATATGTCTGTAAATAGTAAATTTGTAAAATTTATGTGGGTCCCTTCTCACTCCGGTATATCGGGAAATGAAGAAGCAGATAAAATAGCAAGGGGAGATCCAGATGAAGATCATAGTGATTCAATGCACATACCTTTTACCGATTTATATGCTCCCATGAAGGAATGCCACAGAGAACTTTTCAATGATTACTGGAGGAATGTATCGTCCGATAAGGGAAAATGGTACTATGACATACAAAAGGTCCCGCCCGCCCAACCCTGGTACCACAAAATCTCTGGACCGAGAAGCTTCATAGCTTCCATCAATAGAATGAGATTTGGGCACTGCCAAACAAAATCCCATTTGTGCAGACTGAAGCTTGTGGATAGTGGACTATGTGAGGAGTGCAACGAGGAAGAGGACTTAGAACACGTTGTTATGAAATGTAGAAAATATAACCTACAAAGATTGTTATTGTGTAGTGAAATCGACAATGACACTGACAGACAAGAGCGACAAGAAGAAACATCGTTGAAAAGTTTACTTTCAGAGAAGAAGTTTTATAAATCTTTATTCCAATTATTATTGAACATAGAAATGAAACTGTAATTTTAAGAAGTGTTAACATTTAAGAAGTGAACTTTATTTGTAAACTGTATATTGTTAATTTGTGTGGCTAAAAGGACTCGTTTCCAGGCCCGTTAAATAAAATATTAAAAAAAAAAAAGAATAATGATTGTGTTTAATAGATACTGAAATGTCATTGTAGACATGAGGCATATCCATAAATCCAACTTTGTAATCTCCGCTTTGTCTAACTTTTGGAGAAAAAAAAAATAACTAATTGCAGGTCATATACAGTTGTATAGTGATTATTCTTATGAAGTTTAATAAAAGAAGAATGCGGGATGGTGTATCGCCTGTTTAAGTCATCGTTTTGGCACCAAACTTACACTATTGAATAAGAAGATTCTTATCTTCAGTTTTCACCAATTAGATCATTTTAAAAAGTCCGCAGAAAAGAAAAATCGCAATTTGAATAGTTTTTGTTTTTCATACCCAAATTCAATAACGAAACGTAAATGTAGACAATAAACATTTGTCCTGTAAAAGCTTTACGTACGTGTTTTCATAAACTTCGTCGAAGCATTTTACAGTAGGACAACCATTTTACAGTAGTATAATTTAGTTTCATTCCAACAAAAACAGTAACAGTTATTTAGTAAAATATACTATTGTGACATCTAGCTATGACATTAATAAACGATTTTTATCACAAGCTCACGTTCACGTTGAAAAGTTGTGTTCAGGATTTCTAACAATGCGATGCCAATATTTAAATACAAATAACTTTTAAGTCCCAACTTGTAAAAATCTGAAAACTTTTGTCATGATTAACCATATATAGTATTTATAAAATATATACGTTTGACATAAAATTGTGAAGTTCCAGAAAGAGATACAGAATTCTCATACACGCCTGCCATAGGTAGGTACTTCTTTATAAAATTTCAGTTTTTTTACTATCATTTAATAATAAAGTTCCTAGAAAAAGTAAAAGAATTAACAAAATGAAGTGTTAGAAAAATGTGGATAGGTATGTGGCAATTAATTAATTAATAAAAGAAAGGAAAAACTTATGAGAAAAGTTTTTGATAGGAATGCAAGTTTTTAAAAAAAAGAATGTTTTGATATTTTCCTAATTTTTATAATAAAGCTAATATATTCAAAGATTTTTTTTTTAATATTGCATTTTTTTTAACTTGTTTTGTCGATGCTGCTAAATAGTTAAATAGGTAGGATATAATTAAAATAAGTATAAAAACTTATGGGTACTTAATTCTTGTATAAATTTAATATTTTCAAATTGGTGTATGAAACTTAATGTAACCAATGTAATGTTTGTTTTTCTTTCGGTTAATATACTTATACCTATTTTACTTTATTACTTTGAAATAGAAAATGGTTTTTTCAAATATATCGACTTTTTGGTATAAATTTAAATTTAAACTTGTTTTTCACAAAGATGAAATATTATTTTAGTACTTTCAGTGTTTTTTTTTATTCCATGTATTTTGAAATTATGTTATTACTTAAGTATATGAAGTTTGTATTATAGTATATGATTGATTATAAAAAATATATATAATGTATAATTTTTTTTTGTTAAATTGCCGGGGAGGTGTAGTGTGTGACGCACCTCCTCGTTATGTTTCTTATTATGAGTAATATACTGTCTACTACGAACCAAGAAAGACGTGTTTTATTGCGCTCCTACGACCAACATCGCAATCTGTACCTCTGTCCCTTATCTGACTTTCACAGTATGCCCGGAAGAGAAGCAACTGGGACATTCTAAATCCAGCATGGGAGATGGTAAATATTCCAGTAACAAAGTTAATTTAAATTAGTAGGTAGCTTAGCTATGAGCGCGACGGATAGACAGGCAGAAAGCACTCTTCAAAAACTCATAGAACATAGCTTTGCACCGCGGTTTAACCTGGGTTTTGTGAAAAAAATATACTTCCAAAAAAAACTACAGTTAAAATAAACATTTGAATTCTAAAGAAACTCTCCTGGTAGAAGTACTGGGGGCTTGACAAGTGTGTGTATTATGATTAAATATTTATACCTTCGTAGTTTACTTATTGCCTAAGACAAACTAAAAACTTTGCGTAACTTCAAAAAATTACATGTTACAATCAAAGTATTAGGTTTATTGTTTTTCATAATACATAACATTTATTCATGCGATAGAACCATATTTTAAAACAGGAGGACCACAGATCTGAAGGCATATTTACTACGTGCTGATTGAACGCTATCAATGCCTCTTTAGGGGTTGTTAAAGTGAAACCACTCATCAAGTCTCTGATGTTGTGGAAAATACAGAAATCACAGGGTGCTAGATCGTGGCTATGAGCAGGATGGGCCACGAGTTGTACTTTTTCAATATTACTTTGTTTTTAACACTATGTTGATCTTAAGAGTTCGAAACAAGTGGAATTGTGCAGATGTTGTAATAGCTTTTAAAGAAACTCTGTCTATCAGTAATTACCCCTTTCACGGTTAAACTACTGAATCGATTGTGACGACATTTAGATTAATTTAGTAAGCTTGATTTTCAAGGTGGATTTAGTAATCTTGTACCTAGGTAATATAAAAGTAAAAAGGTTGTTTTAAGAAAGAAAAACAATCTAACCTTCCTATAAATTAATTTTTAGGAGCACCTTAACAAGCAAGATAATATCGGATTCAAAACATTAAATCTGCTTTTCATCTCCTGTGACAATGTCATGAACAGCATAAGAATGTCCGTGGTCGTACTTCAGTAGCTTGTGTGAGCGAGCACCATTGAACGCGAGCCCCCGTCTGCTCCGCTGTCAGTCCAACTTTCATGATAGTGAATTAATTACTAAGTTTAAATTTTATTAAAGCTACGATAATATAATAACGCCAGCCACTTTGCTTGGCGTTTGTGGACTATGAGAAAGCCTTCGATTCGATCGAGACCTGGGCTGTACTGCAGTCTTTGCAGCGGTGCCAAATTGATTATCGATACATCGAAGCGTTGAAGTTTTTGTACAAAAACGCCACTATGTCAGTCCGTCTTCAGGATCAGAATTCGAAGCCTATCCAACTGCAGCGGGGCGTCAGGCAAGGCGACGTTATATCGCCTAAACTGTTCACCGCAGCGTTGGAAGATGTCTTCAAGCTTCTGGACTGGAATGGGCTCGGCATCAACATCAACGGCGAGTACATCACTCACCTTCGATTCGCGGATGACATCGTAGTCATGGCTGAGACCCTGCAGGACCTGAGTAAAATGCTCGATGACCTCAGTGGAGCCTCGCAGCGAGTGGGCCTTAAAATGAACATGGATAAGACGAAGGTTATGTCGAACGTCCATGTTGCACCTACTCCTGTGGTAGTTGGAGGCACCACGCTCGAAGTTGTTGACGATTATCTATACCTAGGACATAAAATCCAGTTAGGTAGGTCCAACTTTGAGAAAGAGGTCAATCGTCGAATCCAACTCGGCTGGGCAGCGTTCGGGAAGCTCCGTGAAATCTTCTCGTCACAAATACCGCAATGTCTGAAGACAAAGGTTTTTAACCAGTGTGTGTTGCCAGTGATGACATACGGCACTGAGACGTGGTCGCTAACTATGGGCCTTATAAACAAGCTTCGAGTCGCTCAGCGGGCAATGGAAAGGGCTATGCTCGGAGTTTCCCTGCGGGATCGAATCAGAAATGAGGAGATTCGCAGGCGAACCAAAGTCACCGACATAGCCAGAAGGATTGCAGAGCTGAAGTGGCAATGGGCAGGGCACATAGCTCGAAGAACAGATGGCCGGTGGGGCAGAAAAGTTCTCGAGTGGCGGCCACGTACTGGGAGACGCAGCGTAGGCAGGCCCCCCGCACGATGGACCGACGACCTTGTCAAAGTCGCCGGTAAACGCTGGATGAGGGCGGCGCGGGACCGAGCGACGTGGAAGACCTTGGGGGAGGCCTATGTCCAGCAGTGGACGTCTACAGGCTGTAAATGATGATGATGATGATGATGTAGCTTATATTAACGTAATTATATTACTACTAGCTGTTGCGCACGGTTTTACTCGCGCAATTTCGATTCCCGCGGGATTTTCGGGATAAAAAGTAGCTTATACGGATTCGGAAGAATCCCTCTAAGTAATGGTAAAAGTAATTTTGAAATCGGTCCAGTAGTTTTTGACCCTATTCAATACAAACATACAAAAATACAAAGGTTTCCTCTTTATAATATTAGTATAGATTAAGCAAAATTGTGACTTAACTGTTAAAATGTCAATGATTTAAAATATATTGATATAAATCTAAAATTATTAGGTACATAAATATTTGCAAATTCAATTAACAGATAAAATCATATACTTACATATAATAAG
The DNA here is from genome assembly GCA_944452665.1 of Stenoptilia bipunctidactyla. Classification (NCBI taxonomy): domain Eukaryota; kingdom Metazoa; phylum Arthropoda; class Insecta; order Lepidoptera; family Pterophoridae; genus Stenoptilia; species Stenoptilia bipunctidactyla. The sequence goes on along the minus strand of OX101742.1, from coordinate 24,097,975 downwards.
TAAAAAATATAAAAAAAACTGTAAAATATATCAAAACATGTCAGCCTTAAAATAAAAAAATGTAGGAACAATTAAACAGATCAAATTAATCAAGTCAGATATAAGGCAATTCAGTTCGGTATGAATAAAAATTTGATTTTTAATTTGTATTTATCTGACTTGATTAATTTGATCTGTTTAATTGTTCCTACATTTTTTTATTTTAAGGCTGACATGTTTTGATATATTTTACAGTTTTTTTTATATTTTTTACTTATTCATTTTTACTTAATCATTATGGACATTTGTACTGTTGCGGCGAGGGTCAGGGCAGAGTTTTTTTAAAAACAGTTTTAAGAATTACTCTACGTTTATTCATAGATTTACAGTTTAAATTTAGTAATTATTTATAATAGAAATAGAATTAGCACTTTGAAACAGAGAAACGGAGACAGTGGATATAGTAAAGATGCTAACAGAACGACGATATGGAATAGACTGACTCTGGTAGGGATCCAAATGTAAAGCGTTAATTAATGTAGAACACAAAAATATCAAATTTCCACTCCTGCATAGAGTTAATTAGAAACGAGATGCAGCGTTGCACTATGATCGTGAGAACAGCAATATGCAAGGCAAGCAATCCGGGCTCTATCGGGTGTTAGGGTTGCTACCACTGTAATACCTCCCCCCTTAAGATCGGGCATCACCAAGGAAGTGATGGGAGACAAGAAATCATTAATCATGTTCTGTTAACATTTACAAATTGGATTAAGAAAAGTCAATGAATTTATACATGGCTGAAGATACTTAGTTTTAGCTTAAATATATATTATAATATTTTATAGTGTACCTTATGAACTGGAATTTACCTTATGTAATTATAGTAAACGTAAATTGTTCGTGATAAGAACAGTCTAAGTAGCAGCGGGAGTAAAGTGTGCCATAATTTAAGCACGATAGGATGAAACGCGCAGTCACTCGCCCGTTGCTCCCTAGTTGCGCCTTAAAAAATTATATTATAAGTAGCCGGCAAAATACGACTGCCGCAATTGAAGTGACCAACACTAAATAGTTAACCTGTACGGATCAAAGTTGTAGTAAGTTTTAAGCGTTTTAAATGCGCCCGCGTTTCGCGGAGGGGACTGCCTACAAGCAAGTCGACCAGGTCGGGTGGTTTGTCCGCCCCTGGTACCTGCTCGGTCTGACACCAGCGGCAAGCCCCGGGTAAGGGCCTTGGGCCAGCAGCTGCCATCCGACCCAGGATCGCAGGGGCAGTCGTCCTCAACTCGAGAAACTTCCGCACGTTCTACGTATAAGAAAATGAAGAGGCGGAGTGACACACAATGTCAGAACACCCGCCACCCCGCAAGGCAACGAAGCCGGCCTTGCTCTCAACTGCGCGCCGCCCCATGGCTGCCGCGCCAGGAGAGCAGGTGCCGCCCAGCTTTGAGGCCAAGCCCAATAACCACGCTATCTTAACGGCCCCACCGTCGCCTACGCCACCGGAACTTCCACCGTGCGCGCCGTCGGCACCACACTCATTGCCGGCACACCTTCCGGCCGCATCACCGGCACCGCTGCCAGCCGCGCCGCTGGGCCAGCTTCTGTACGCACCGCCCGCATCCTACACGGCCGCACCGCCGGCACATTCACCGAACGCGCCACCGATGTCAGACACGGGGATACCGTCGACCTCCGCGCCGCCCTCCGCATTGGCCATGCATCCGGGAGAATGGCCGCCGCGGCCGGCGACGTCGACGTCGGCTGCACCCCCGACTTACGCACAACCGGGCGTCCCACCTAACCCAGATATGCCCATGCCGGAGTCCGACGACGCGTTGACCTCAATGTCGACTGCGACGCCGGCCCAGCCTCATAAGCCGCCTTTTCCTTTTCCGGCAACACTGCCGACCAGAACTTCGCTCAAGGACAGCCTAAAGTCACTCATGCTCCAATTTGGAGCAAATCCAGAAGAACTAATGGAAAGCGCCGTTGACATAAAACGGTTCGCGACGACCGCTACCCGATGGGTTTCTCTCAGGGCCGTCACCGAACGCGACGGGTTATCATCGCCCTCCACCCCTGAATTTTTCATGCCCGCGCCTCGGTAAACTCTGGATCCTCGACGCAGGCGGCTACCTCGCCGCTACACTCACCGCCATCTAAAACGCCATCCAGGCAAACAATCCCGCGGTATACCATGCCGCCACCTAGACAGCGCCACAAACACAAACTGCACGCCGGCGCAAGGCACCAGCGCGGCGCCACAATGCGCCGAGCTCGACCGACCTATCCGCTTCACCGGATAGGGGCCACAGCTCGGCGCCGCCCGCGCCAACACCCACGCCCGCCCCCGCAGCCAAACCCGCCTACGCCGCAATAGCGGCCTCACGGGGCCAAAAGACCGGCATTTACGACCGGGTCACCGGTGGCGCATCAAACCACCGCCCCGCAGGGACCCACCGTTCGTACCGCCACCCATGGACACCTCCCCCGCAGTCGCGCATGCTATCTGGCCTGCCGCCACCGCACCGTCCACCCAAACAACTGCAACCACTGGGGGGCAAACTGAAGGAGATACTGGGACACACGCCGAACGCCCACCCTTACGGGCAAGGGATACGTTTCACTCCGCAGGAAGAGGTTGAGTACCGACAAGTCCAGCGACAGTCGAAGTCGAAGCGACAGAAAAGGTAGCCTGGTTCTGCTACTCCCTACCTGCGGAGAGAAGCCTGAAGGTTGCCATACGCGGCCTCACAGCCAACACTCCACCAGCTGAAATTGAAGCCGAACTTCGGGAGCTAGGTTTTGCCCCCGAGTACGTCCGCCCAATCAGGGCGCGGCAGGGCAGACCGGGCTGTATTTTCTTCGGACAGCTCTAACGCACGCCGAACCTGACCCCTGGCATATACGAAGTGACGGAGTTGCTTTGTATGCCGGGGGTCAAAATCGAAGCCTGGCGGGGCAAGCGGGGACCTGCCCAATGCCACCGCTGCTAACAATACCGCCACTCCTCTCACAATTGCCATAGGCGGCAGGCCTGTGTTTGCTGTGGAGAAGAGCATCCAGCAAAAGACTGCCCCAGGCCCCGGGAGGAACCCGCGACGCCAACTGCGGCGGCGCCCACACCGCGAACAACGCGACATGCCCGGTATTCCGCGCTGAACAGCGGAACAAACGGGCCGGCACCGTCACACGCACTCGCACGCGCGAAACCCCGACGCACCCAATACCAACCGAGCCCTCCGCAGCCGGATCCCTAATGGCCGCAGCCAACGCCCCCACCTCAGAAGGAAGAGGGGCTAGAAAAAGAAGGCCACAGAACCCGATAAAGACACGGATTGGCCGCGACTGCTTGTACGTCCGAAGAGTACCTACACGGACCTCTCTCTCTCCTAGTGTCTCCTGCGCGACTTCTACCGTGAAGTCTGCGCGCCCGTGTTCTACGGAGTGACTGCCTACCGACACTAGTCGTCCTGGTTGGGGGGCCCGTCCGTACCTCGGTACCTGCCCGGTCTGCCACCAGCGGCAAGCCCCGGGTAAGGGCCCTGGAAAGACGGCGCAACCCGACTAATGGTCGCAGGGAAGCAGTCGCTCCCCGCGAGTTTCCTGCGCTCGGCATACCGGTATGCCGAGCCACCCGCCGCCGCGGAAGACCACCGCTCCTGCGCCGCTTCCTACCATGCGCCGCCAACCGGCGGCTGCGCGGGAGGGCAGGCCGCAGTCGAGCAGAAGACCCGCCGCAGAGCCCGCTGCCTCAATGAAGCCCGCTCCACCACCGGCCGCTACGCCGGCCCGCAAACCGGAGGGACAGCCGCCGCCCGTGCCGAAGGTTCCGCCGGCCGTCGAGATCGGCGATACCACCGGGGCGGAGGTATCGCCGTCTCATACGCCGACCCTACCGCCGACAGGGACGGCGGCAGTCTCCCCGCAACGGACCGACTCACCGTCCGCGGGCGTGAGCGAGACAGTCGCCCATCGCATCCCCCCTCACCCGAGCGGGGGATCTTAATCCAACAGTTGGAACAGCTGACCCCGGAGGTAGCGCAGCAGATTATGGCCGAGGTATACGCGTTCCACGGCCTATCTGCACCGCCTCCGGTGTATCGATTTCAAGCGGCGCAGCTGGAAACATGTTTGTCGTCCTCCACACCAGGAGCCGGCGACGAATTCTTCCCTGCGCCGCCACCAACGCCAGCAACCCTGCCGAAGCCGCCCAGAGCGCGCCCGCAACCTGCGGGCACCCCGCCGGGCCAGGTTTTGGCGGGTACGCCGGACCAGCCTCCCCGCCTAGAGAGGCCAACCCCCGCCGCGCCCCGCGCCCCTGAAGCCGCGCTCCCGACCACGGGGCGCCCCACACCGACATTGAAGAAGCCGCCGTCGAGCATGCCGCCGCCCACGCAGCCGAAACTGCGGTACCCGCCGCTCATCGTCGAGCACCTCCCCAACTGGCAGGTCCATTTCCGCCGGTTGATGGACGAGCTCGGCAGACCGGCGAGCGCGAGACCGCACGGAAGGGGCCTGCGATTCGTGCCGACTGACGACGTGGAATACCGCGTCGTCCAGAGATATCTCGCTCGGCTGGAGAAGGAGGAGGGAATCTCCTGGTTCTCCTATTCTCTTCCGGCCGAGCGGCATATCAAGGTCGCGATACGCGGCCTCCCCGTCGACACCCCACCGGACGATATCCTAGAAGAACTGAAGCGCCGCGGTTTCGAGGCTGGGTACGTGCGGCCCATACGCGCCCGTCATGGGCGCCCGGGCTGCATTTACTGTACCCAAATCGCCCGGACCACAGATTTCCCGCAGATTTACAGCGTGCCGGAGCTCCTCTGCATGCCGGGCGTCAAAATTGAGGCCTTACTCAGGACAGCCCTCAACGCGCTGAGCGTGTCCAAGGACCCGGCACCCGCCCTAGCTCTGGGCATTTCCCAGCTGGAGGCAGTAGCTGGCCAGCTGATCCCCTAGCTCCCTACGCTGATCGCCCGACGGCCGTCTGTCTTGCGATAGACCGCTGACGGACTTGATTGCGAGGGGAGCTAGGCCACCATCGATGCCGCGCCTAAGGCACCCCAAGGACCGGCCCAACTCTTTGGGCTGCGCTGCTGCCTCCCGAAAGGGGCCAATGCCCCGAGCGGGTTTCCCCGTTCCCCCCTCGGGGGGGGCGAGTGACGACAGACGACGATAAAGACACTCCGGCACTAACAACAACAGTAGCCGCGCAGTCCGCCCCTCTCTCCGCTAGCACCGCCCCTGCCTCTCAGGGGAAGAACGCGAAGCGGGTGGGGGCCTTACAACCGCCCACCACGACGGCGCCGACCGTCGTCGACTACGATGCAATCATCATCGCCCTAAATAGACTTGCAGCCGCCATCCTGCAAGCTAAAGACACGGGCGCTGATATCAAACCACTAGTGCAGGGGGCCCTGCAATCCTTGCTCCCCCAATGGCGAGTAAACCCCTTGCACTACTGCACTGGAATGCCGACGGTCTGTCTAAGCAGAAACTTACGCTGCTTAGACGGCTACTAGCCGAGAGAGAAGTGGATGTGGCTCTCTTGAATGAGACCCATCTAAAGACCAGCGACCAGCTGAATGTACCAGGATACCACGTGTACCGGAAGGAGGAGACCTCGCCGCACGGCATCGCCTATAGGGGATTGGCGGTGCTCGTGCGAAGGAACATCGTCCATCAGCCGCTGCCAGTACCATTGGGACTGCAGTCGACCTACGCCCTTGGCGTTGAGCTCTGCATCGACCGGCAACCGCTGCGTGTGTTTGCATTTTACAAGCCCCCACGAAACCGGCTTGTAGTGGCAGATGTCCACATCCTGCTGGACTCGCCGCTACCCACGGTCATAGCCGGGGACAATTGCAAGCACACGGCGTGGAATTTGACGCTCGTCTGTCAGGACGGGCGCCGACTGCTGGACGCCGCAGAGCGTGGCCAATACGAGGGGTCTTGAGGTCCCAACACGACCACGTCTTCTCCGACCACCAGCCGGTCCAGGTCACACTTGACGAGACACCGACCCGGACGGCCCCAGTGTCCTCTCGAAGGAAACTGGAATGGAACATCTTTGCCGACCACATGGCGAACCAGTGCCGACCACATGGCGAACCAGTGCCCGACCTTTCCATCGAATCCGTCGCTGACGTTGACAAGCTCACGGAAAAGTTCGCGTTGTGTGCTGAGCAAGCACTCGACGCCGCCTCCGCTGGAGCTACGAGGAAGTGTCGACCACCTCTGACTCCGACATACATCCTGTCTCTGATCGAGAAGAAGAGGAAACTGCGCAGACGGTGGCAGCAAACCTGCTGCCCCGCCCTGAAAACCGAGCTGAATGCTCTTGAAACAGTCGCGACGGAATCCTAGCTCACCGTCATGATCCAGCCTCTGCTGGCTAGCCGCGGACTGGGCGGAGATATTTGCAGAACACCTGGAGACGCAGTTCCAGCCGAACCCGCCCAATGACACCGAGCACGCAGCCAAGGTCCAGCAGCACTCGGAGGAATACTTCAAGACGCCGATGACTCCGAAGAAGATCCAGTTGTCTTCACCCTCGGTCAGGTCGCGCGTATGATATGTCGACTTCCACTGAGGAAGGCCTACGGTCCCGATGGCATCCCGAATAAAGGGACGCGAGCAATCACGACGATGACGCGGCTGTTCAACGGAATCCTTCGCACAGGGCACTTTCCTCAGGCTTGGAAGCTCGGCCGAGTCATGATGCTGCCGAAGCTGGGGAAGAACATTTTGAAGCCTGAGAGTTATCGCCCCATTACGCTGCTATCGAACATCTCGAAGCTATTCGAGCGGCTGCTGCTACGACACCTGGTCCCGCACATCCACACGGACGATATTCCGGTTGCCGCTGACTGTACACTCGTTGACCGCCGTACACGCTGCCGTAAAGATGCAGCGGCAACTCGACCTGCCTCCCGCGTAGCTGAATAACTGGGCGTTGACAGCCAACGTCGCGATGACTCAGGCGACCGTCACAGGCCACAACACCCGCCAACAACACACAACAACGGTCGCCGAGGGGGAAGTACGTCAGCGGCACCAGCAACATGCGATTCCGTTGCGCTCCCACATTAGGAACGTCGTCAACCGAGCGTCGTCGGGCGTCGACAAAACCTACCTCCGCAGCCGTCTGACGTACACCACTCCAGCGTTCCTAGAGGGAACTGTGGTTGTAAAACAGTTTGTAAAACCCGAGAGCCAATAAAAATCATTACAATCCGCAAGCTGTTTGAATTATCTCAACCGAAACCCCAATTAATTAAAATCAAAGAAAGCTATCATGGATTCTTGCATACTCCCTCTAGCCTATGCAAGTCAAACATGGGTCTATACTGAAAAAGAAAACGAGAAATTCTGACATCCGCAGTAGAACTAAAGTCACTGATGCTCTTCAACACAGTCTCAAATTAAAATGGAAATGGGCAGGATACATAGCTAGGTTTCAAGATAGCAGGTGGACCCATGTACTGATGAAACGGAAAGGTCCAGTAGGAAAGAGAAGCGTAGGGAGACAAAGAAAAAGATGGGTGGACGATATAAAACATATTGCAGCAGAGAATTGGATGCAAGTTGCAGCAAATAGAGTAGTCCAAGCTGGAACAGGCTTTTACCCAAGAGGTACTCTACACAAGGCATAAATATTTTTTGATGTTTAACTGAAGCCCCCAACAAGCTCATTTCACGGCCAAACTTTAATTAGTTAGCGGTAAAAGAGAGGGTGCACAGCGGGTACGCTCAGTGTAACTGAGAGTCTCGTACTGTCAGGGAAATGCCGGCGGGGTTGCTTATGGGGGACACATTTTTGTGTCCCCCTGGGGTTCTCTGTTAGTGGTCAAAACTTCTTTGGCAGGAAAAAAACGCAGAGAAGCGAGACGGGCAACTGTCAAAAAACCTAAGGGTGTTACTACACAATTCGATCGAGGGTCGACCGAGCATTTTTTGGCAAAGTAAGAACTATCACTCGACGTCGCAAATTCCATTGATCGATTGGTGTGGTTACACCCTAAGCCTATTATATTATATTGTTCTAAGTTTTTACGATTAATAATTAAAACAGATTTTAACCGGATTTATCCGGTAGTAATCCGGTTAAAAAGTTTATTTTGACGTAAAGCCGACAACCAAATTAAAAACATACAATAAATATTAACAAACGTTCACCTACATCTTGTCTTCCCACAATACCTATCTGGGTTGCCTGGCAGAAATCGCGCTTCGGCGATAAGGACGCCCTTTGTATGTTAATTGTGATTGTAATTTTTAATATATGTTGGTGTACAACAAAGAGTTTTATTATTATTATTAAAACCGTTTTGGAAAACTAAGCTTTGTGAATTTTTACAATTATTCTGTTCACAATTAATTACATTAACGCAACATTTAGATTAATACAATAACTATGTTTAAGTGTAAACTTATAATATACAGTAAATAATAGTTGTTTCCTGCTTGAGTCCGTTTCAACCAACCGCATCGGTCGTAGTATCTGCATTCTGTATAATCTGGAAATAACAAGCAAATTTAATAACAGAGTAACTTACTGACATATAAAACATTACTTTTCTAGAGAAATTTCACTTCTAAATCCTACATTAAAATCGACAATTCACTTAGAAAATCGCATAAAACAATTGAACAGTTTCCTGTTGATTCTCTGACCATTGAATAAGCTACAATTAATCATTATAACTCGGTTATAAATAAATTAAACATTTCGAACTTTGTTGTGAGTGTATTTTGGCTTAAATTTAAACAAACAGTGTCCCTAGTAGCTCGCGCACTGCTATGTGCTTCGGCAGTTGAGTGCAGTTCACTGAGCAGTGCTTCGGCAGTTGATGTCAAAATTAATTGAATTCGGCTTAGCCGTTTGAACGTGAATCTCAGCCAAACATACAAACTTTCGTTGTGTGATAAGATTTAGCACTTGATATGGAGACCATACAGGGATTCTTTCAACATGAAATTAGCATGCGCAAATGGCTGACTTGTGTTAGTTTCTTTCAAATCCTAATTTGTTATGGGCATATTTGACAAACAAGGTCTATTTTTCCAGCCTAAATTTAATTCATTTTCGTTACTGACATTCATTAGGCGTTTGTCATGAGCCTAGATTGAATCAAAATATATTTTTTAAATAATAATAAGCAAATGCAAACCTAGTTGTGGAGTGGCTCTAAAGTATATGTCGGCGGTGTCTAGCTAGAGCCTTATAGTTTATTTCGATTGTCTTCGGATTCCAGTCAGTACCTTCTTGGTACTTGACAGAGTCTACGTCACGGTTAAATGTCAAATTTAATTGAATTCGGCTTAGCCGTTTGAACGTGAATAACAGTGGCAGAGAAAAAAAATATAGAAGATGGAAATGAAAATAAAGATGATGAAGAAGATTTTCAGGAAGTAGAAACTGTCATGCACCGAAGATCAACCAGTTCAGCACCACAAGCATTGTCGACAGTAGAAAAACCGACTCGCCCTAAAGACGCCCACACAAAAGGCTGTATTAGAGAATCATTATTGAAATCCCCAAGAATACCTGATGTTGAATAAAAGAGAGGAATCACCCCGATTCTGACTTATACATATATCATGCAATGTGAGACCCAGTCTGTGCGCATTAAGCAGTCATCCTCAGCTGCTTGTATACCTACAATTGTCACTAGGTTTTGTCAGAAGCCACTTCGGCGCTGAAAATTCAGATATTCACTAACCAGCAATCAAGCAGCTTGGTTGCCTAAACCTCCTTGTCACCCGGGTGAGACACTTATGGCCCTGCAGTGGACCCATTAGAAAGGGTTATGTTTGATGATGACTCATTGGGTACAGTTAAAAAAGTTTTTTCATAAACTGACCTGACAAGGGCTTTTTACACCTACGGTTGACAAATTGCATAACCTACACAGGTAAGTTTTCCATTTTGTTACTGCTCAACTGCACTTCTTTGTTCAAAGATAGCTTCTTTTGCTGGAATAAGAAAATGGCTTATTTTAGGAATAGACTATGTTTTATTATTTCACTTAAATTACATTAATTACTTGAACAATTATTACTATTAATTTGCATTATTATACAGGGTCTTCTTTATGAAGATCAATATATTTTAAGAGAAGGTTAAGAATGATGTATGGGTTCAATTTATGAAAAAAATAAAAATATACATACAACTATATTTTTTTTATTGAAATTTTCAAATCTTTTAAGTGACCGAATTTAAGTTTAATCTGTTATTTACGACAACCTTGCAAGAAATAAAAAAAACCTATCTATTTATTTTAAGAAAATAACTTCACTAAAACAAAGATCTTACGCGGTTAGTACCTACCTATCCACGCGAGCAAAGGTCGATGCCTCGCGCGCACGGGCGATGCGTGACCTACTTAGCTTGATGTATGACGTAACAATCAGCTGTTGTAATATCATACTTATTTCGTACCTATAAAAGTTGATTCTAATTTCCCATCACACTTCAACTGTCAATTTAACGTTCAACTAATTGTAAATACCGTTTTAGTAATGTTGACTTCTTTGATAATGTTTAAATTAGAAATAAATTTAAAAAAAGCTTTCGTGCTTGAGCTGTTTGTCTTAACGAATAAATGTATTTTACAATCAATTGAATGTTTAAATGGAATCACCTTATTATCAACTATTATTATTTACAGTTTATGTACAAAAATAACTTACATATTGTTTCCTGTCAATGATGTTAGGTACACAGCACACGAATACACATACACAAGCACTTTATAGTAACTGCTGCACATGACTACCTATTTCCGATACACAAAGTCTTGTTCGTTTAATAACATTAGCAGCACACAACATTTGGGCACGTGGAGTAAATGTGCCATAATCTCGATGGCGCTGCACAGCTCCTAGAATTGTTCGAAGGGCGGGACGCCTTCCATGTCTCTGCTCGTACGTGTCACGAGCTCGTGACAGGTTCTCACTCGCAGCACTAGCACAAAGCCATTTGAAGATATTCTTGGTTCGTGTACGCGAAATTAGGCATTTTGATAATTATTAATTTACGCGCGCGTATCATTAGACAGACTTTTACAGACTGGCGAGCGCTCGCCGAGCGGTGAGCGGGTCGCGCGCGTTTGGCTCAAACAAAGTCGCCGCCGCGCCGCGCCGACAAGCCAACAGATCCAGGCTCGCTTGACTTTCGGTGTCGATAGTGCCGTCAGAGAATACCTACATACCTATGCCTAGTGCGATTTTTCTCTGTGTGTGTGAGTGAGTTCTTAATATAAATAGTTCAATAGAAACACTTTTATTTCTTGCTTAAGTCGTAAATAACAGATTAAACTAAAATGTTGTTAACTTATGAGAATTATAAAAAATTTATGAAAGAATTTTTTTTTGTTAATTGTAACAAAAAAAAAAATTCTTTCATAAATTGAACCCATACATCATTCTTAACCTTCTATTAAAATATATTGATCTTCATAAAGAAGACCCTATATACAAAATTTACTGATATTGTACCAGTACTTTTTAAACCCTATTTCCAAGTTGTGCAAATGAACTATTGCAATAAGTAAGTATCCCTATTTATAGGTGCACTTTTTCTGACACATTCTGTCTGAACAACTCGGAACTTTAGTCTTTCTTATTTCAGTTACTAACCCAACCTTTTCTTTTTTTTTTTTTTTAATGAATTATGGATGGGACGTTTGTCTTCCATGCCACCTGATGTTAAGTGCACATGAAGACTAAGGTGTTACACGTCCATCCACGAGAAACCTATTCACTCGACGCTTAAAAGTACTAGGACTATACTGGTCAGGGAAAATAGACGCAGGCAGTTCATTCCAAACCTTGGCGACCCGTATCAAAAAGGAACTGTCAAAGCGCTTAGTTCGACTTTTCGGAATATCTACCACATACGGATGGAAGTTCTGTCTGCGTCTAGTAGTCTGATGGTAAAAGGTAGTACCTTTGACCGCTTTTTATCTTACCCGATGGTATGAGAAGATGAGGTTGAGGAAGCGCATGGGTTTAGTTTGGAACTGCCTCTTCATAAAATATTGCCAAAACACGTCATTGGTTTTATATGATGGGTGGTCACTAACCAAGCGTAGGCCACTCGGATTACTCTCCTTTTACGACACGCTTATTTATCATAGATCAATAGAATTATTCGAACTTGATTATATGACATACTTACTGTTGAGAATTATAATAAACAATTTCACATTGATTTTATTTTGGTGCAACAAGACAATTATCTGTGGCCCTCATTGATTGCCATGGTTTGTTAATGCTTCCCTAGACATATTGTCTAGCACCTGCCTGTAACACAAGCTATGTGCTTACTGTAGTGCTAGTTGACGCTGTGTTAATACATCAATATTTACTATTTGTTTACTACATTGCAATGCCAAACATGTCAGTTGTAATGTATTGTTCAATATTTATAACATAGTATGAACCGACTCCACACTATGTGAACATTCATAAGCATATAATCGATAAAGTTCTGTGATTGTAGTACCTGTTACTTATTTAAAGCATGTCTTTGTATATTCAAATACCTAGTACAAATAATTTTTAGCTTTCCTGTGTATACTTTCAACCTTGTTCAATGCAAAATTTGATATCCTTACCTCCAGAGAAATCAGTTTTCAGGTACTTGAAGGTGACAGTATCTTAAGAAGTACTTGAAACCAGTTTTCAATTAAAACACCTGCCACATTATTTCTTTTATTTCAGTTTTGGGGTACATCTGTAATAAAACATTATTCTAATTAATATCTCATAAAAATTTGCATTAAAATGAATGCCAATAGTTCAGAATATATTTTCAAAATGGCCAAAGTCAAAAGTCAAAGTCAAAAGAATCTTTATTTCGTAAGTATTTAAATACATTCAAACAATTTACAAATTGAACTGAATCTACCACCACTTCAGAAAGTCGATCTGTTGAGAAGTGGCAAGAAACTCAACAGCAATCATATTTTAAAAATACATAATAACCATTAACAACCAGGGAATCCCATCTTCTTGCATCATATAGTAAAACTTTTTATGTAACACTTATCTTTAAATCTATCAAAGGGTTAATCTTAAATATTATGGAATTTTATTATAAAAGCGTACACATTGACCCATGAACGAGTTGGTGATCTTCTGGAGTTTGCTATTATATTTAGCTAAAAGAAAAATGAATAAAAATAGAAATGAGAGAGAATACAGATAATATGAACGGAGATGAGGATAGTTGTGGATACGAGATGGGACACAAACACGGACGTTGACATGGAGATGTGGAAGTCAGAGTCAAATTCAAAAAAGTAAAGTCATAAAGTCTTCAGCAAAACAACCCTTCGATATATTTAAGGAAAGTGTTATGTGAAAAGGTTTACTATAAGATATCCGGATGCAACAAGATGGGATTCCCTGGCTGTAAATTAACAAGTCACATTTTGTATGGAACATGTTTAAGTTCTTTTTTACGAACATAAGAATATTTATTTCTATAACTCTGGAATTCAGTTTTTAGATTGCGCGTATAGCCCGTTTCTGCAGGACAAAGATGGTTTTAATATCGGCAGCATTTTCCCACAGGAGAATGCCGTATGTCATTAAGCTATGAAAATAACCAAAATAAACCAATAGCTTCATTAGAAATATTTCGCATCTTTTTGACGGCATATGCTGCAAAACTAAGTCTCTTCGCCTACCTTTCTATATGTGAACTGTAGTTGTATTGTAGTTGTGCATTTAGGGTCATGCCAAGGAACACTGTTGAATTTACAGGGTTCAATTCTTGTCCTTTTACAATTAAGTTAGTATTTACATGCCAGACATTAGGCAATGAAAATTGTAAAAAAATAGTTTTATTTTCATTGAGAAGCAGGTTATTGGCTGAAAACACAGTTTCAATACAATAGTTTACTTCAAAGCATTGCTTCAATTGCCTACTCACTTTAAAGAGAAAAGAGGTATCATCAGCGAACAATATGACCTCACACTTGTTTATATAAACTAAGAATAAGAAAGGGGCACTCAAGTGCATAGGGCATAGGAAAGTGTGAGTGTGAGGTCATATTGTTCGCTGATGATACCTCTTTTCTTTGATTCCATAGTGGTGTAGCTTCATGAGGAGTGTATTGTAGTGAACAGTCAAAAGCCTTGGACAGATCACAAAAGACATCAAAGGCATAATGTGACTCCTCCCAGGCATCAAATATATGTTTGATAAGCTGAACACTGGCATCAGTTTTTGAGCGACCCCGTGTGAAACCAAATTGATTTGGATTAATTAAATTATTGCTATAGAAATGTACCTAGTTGGTTTAAAATAAGCTTTTCAAAAATTTTACGAAGTGTAGGTAATAAAGAGATTGGTCTCTAGGTAATAAAGTTACTGGGGTCGTTTATGCTTCCAGCTTTAAATATAGGAATCATTTTACTAAGTTTCATTAAATCGGGAAACACACCACTATCTACACAATTATTAAATATACTAGCCAAGTTAGGTGTAATACCATCAATGATGGATTGGACGATTTTAACAGAAATGCAATCCCAATCAGCAGTGTTTTTAACTGTAATACTTTTAAAAGCTTTCAATACCTTCAGTAACATGCCTGAAAGTAAAGGTGGTTTTGCATTTATTTACATTTTTTCCAAGAAAAGACTGTGCCAGTTAAGGAAACTGATTTTTAAACCTTGGTTGTTGATACTGAGTATATTATCCATCCTATAAAACATGGAATTAAATGCTATGCTTCCAAAATTCAGTAGCAATTTCACCTGACATTCATATCTATATTCATATTGCCGTGCCTAACAGATGCAATAGAAGGAAAGTATTCTAAACTCAAACCTGCCGACATAGTGATATCACTAATGAAATAAATTATTTGAATGCTGAGCATTATCAAGATCACTGTGGATCTTGCAGATATCATAACCTTTATGAAAATTCTACAAAACCAAATTGATAGTCCTTATCTGCTTTCTAAAATATGTATTAAAGTTCCATCAAGGTCAGTTCGACAGCCCGTTTATTTACATATCCCACAAAGCTCAACTAATTACAGACAAAATTCTTTTTTGATTAGATCAGCCTATGCTATTAATAACATAAATAATCCAGAATTTGACATCTTTCATCTTTCGATAAATGCTGCCCGTAATATGATTTCGAGACAAAAAAAGGATATTAATTGTTAAAAAAAATAAAAATATGTTATTTCTAGCCATCACACTCTTTGAATTGGTTTTTTTTGTACCTCTTATTTATAATTTTATGATTTCTCATTTTTGTTTTTGTTAAAGATTTTTTTTCTCCTTTCTCATTTCATTGTTTGTACAAAAGACAACGTCTTATTATCTTTTATTTAAATGTGGAAACTATTAATTGGTGTTTAGTTGTATAATTAGTTTTAAGATTGCTTTATGTTACACTGTAAGTTTTCCGAAGAAAATAAAATAAAATAAATTTGTTTAAAGATTTCACAGTAAGGTCTTCACAGCACAAGCTAATGAAAGCTTAATATGGCCAAAAAGTTAATGTCAATTTATACTTACAAAATATATTTACTGTAGGTATGTAGTTCAGGGCCTAGTACATGTAAAACAAAATAATAATTACATCTGAAAATAACAAACCTTTTGCAGCATACTGAGGATATTAGATAATACAGTTTGTGTAATAAACCTATTATTTTAGGTTATGGGACTATTTGAGCAGCCTTGTCTGCTAGTCACACTGCAAGTCCAATGGAGTGCAGGAAATTTAGGATTTTCCTTACAGCAGTGCTCCTTGTCTCTTTTGGATCCAATTCTTGTTTATACAGGGGAGTGAACGAAATCATATCTGCAGGGCAGTGGCATGGACGGTGCAGAGGGCTTTGTTCAGTGCTTTGGCAGTATCTGCAGAGTGTTGTGTCAGTGAGACCCAGGTTGGACATATTCTTGTTTAGTTTGCAGTGTCCGGTTAGTGATCTGCCCAATGCCAAAACCTAACTAGGAAGGTTTCATTTCTCAATTTTCAACTATGGATTCTGAAAAGGAATAGAAAAGTAAAAAAGGGTACCAACTCATTACACCAATTTCTATTTGATACAGTGGTACCTTCACATTCACATGGTACTTGGTTCTCCATTGAGGTGACAGTTTGGGGTGCTGTATAATTGTATTTAAATAAAAAATGCTGATATCCAGTCACCACTGAGCCAGCTTCATGGTTCATGACTTTTTAGGAGAAGCTCATGACCTTGCAATAGGGATATGGTAGTGGTGATGTCCCCTTCATTCATGTTTTTGCACTATCTTGTAACCTGGTGCAATAGGAATGTCAAAATAGAATTGTCACTAAATTTTTACACCATCATAATTAATTTGGTATATTACAGGAAAAAACAGATGTTGAACAAATCAAATATGCCATACGTTACGCTATCTAAAGTAGGTAAGTAGGTATTGCAAGTTTTAAAAAAATACAATTGATAATTGACAACATTTTAAGTAAGTAAATGAATTGAAGCAACCATATTACCACATCATTATCTTCTACAAGAAAAATATTTTTAAGTATTTCTAAAACAGGGTAGGTACAAACTGCGGTCTACTGCTGGATGATACCAACCAACAAGTTACAGTACCTACCTATGCCTAAATCGATGTAATTATTTTAAAAATAGAATATGTACCCTTGTCTTTATTTGACAATAGCCCAAGTTCCAATTATTAAATAGTCTAATTTATGTAGACTACTTGCCATTTTTTAACTATGAATTAAGTAAGTACCTACTTACTCAAATAATAATAATAAAAACACAATTACCTATTCATGGCAACAATATTCTTTATCACAGGAAATGTTGGTTTTATTCTAAATGCACAAAAAATACAGTAATTTAATAAAGGGGTAACCCATGGGTACTCAATCCAATATGGCAATTAATCACATGCACAGACTAAGTAGGGATACTACGTATTAATTAAAATTAAGAAACATGTGCTCGCTCGTCCTTCCGTTACGTCCACTGACCTCTATATTTACCACTGGACTGGCTGTTCCGTAAGTTTGACAGCTATTTTTTTGTGCCTATTTGAAGCGCCACTAGCGAGTAGCGAGTGTCCGCAGAACAAATTTTGACGTATATTGCAAGTGGCCGCCAGAGAAGTGCTTGCTTATTGTTAAGTGATTTTATGTTTTTTAAATATTAATTCGAATTTTATGTTGTTATTGTTATAAGCATTATATAAAAGTTATCAAGAATGAGGACATGTGACATATGTGTAAGCGACTAGTTTTAGTACCACGGACACTCGCTACTGCTCGCTACGTCCGACAGCGCCAAAATGGCGATTATCAAACGGGCACAAAAGCACTTTGACAGCCGCCAGTCCAGTGGTAAATATAGAGGTCAGTGGTTACGTCAGATGCATAGAGTAGAGAAAGAAAGATAAATCAGGGCGGGCAAGAAAGCGAAAAGTAGTAAACATACAGGTTCAAAACTGAGCTTTGTTTTTTTGGTAGAATTTACTTAGATATTGCACTAATTAATATCCTCTTCAATTATTCCTTTTTCCGAAAATCATAAAATCGTTATTTCATGCAAAATTAGTAAATTTCATAAGTTGGTAACTTATTTGAGTTTGTAAACACTATCTTTTGTTTCCGATTTTCAACTAAAACCAAAAGCTAAAAACCAAAGTAAGGGAACACTACTAATGATTCCAAATTCCCTTGATCCCCCTAGACTTGAAATTTCACTTTATTTTTATAGCATGTTAAGTCTTATTAATAAATTAAATAAAAATGTATTAATCAAGTACCATTTTCCACAGTACACCAAAGTCCGTAGAGGATTTAAAAAAAATCTAAACTAAAAACCATATTTAAAAAAACACGTTATTTTAAGAATAGGAATTTTCAAGTGCGTATGTTCAAATTCGCCCTGGCTCTCAGAAATTCTGAATATTGATAGTTAATTATTTGCATATTTTACTGAGATAATTACATATTTCTATGTGTAACGGACAATTTGCTGTACAAAACAAACATTTTAAAAGTATCTTATCGACACACTTCAGTTGCTGTTAAAACCAAGTCACTGTCAGTCATCACAAAACTATCATGAGGGTTGTATTAATATTTTTGATTGCATTTGATTGTACCTATCGATTATAAGTCTTTCATTAAAGGTACAATTTCACATCAGTATTTTGTAAAAAAAAAACGCTAGGTATTTCTTAAAGTCCATATCAGAATTTATTTAAGCACTTATTTACTAAGAAATCAGTATTCTTCGATCTTCGATCTACTATCGAATATTTTATCGATACAGTTGGAGTCAGTTATTTAATCAGATGACTTTTATAATTTAGTGTTTTACCGTTATGTATACTGTATGTATTGACTGATAGTCACTTATTCACTCGATCATAGGTATAACTCTAGTTCGTCAGAAGGTTGCTAATATGTATGGGTGCGTGAAAATAAAATCAATTAAATAGAATATTCACTGTATTAAATCATTAGGTGTGTGATACAATATATAAAAGACTAGCGTTACAGAGCGGGTGAGGGACACGACTGCCCACTGTAGACGCTTTAGTTAGGTTTTACAAAATATGCTGATGTCGCATGTCGCTACAGTGTTCATCACTTTATCAATCATCGGTAGTAAAGAAATGCAACAAAACAAACACAAGGTTTTTGAATTATTATGTTATTCTAATTATTAACATTGTGAAGTCCTAAGTGAAAGCTCATATTAGAAAAGTAACTACTAAACTAATATATTGAACTGTCTTATTTGCGCTCTTTAAGAGAGTCTGTAAGCTGTCACTATGTACACTGTAACATAAGTATTTACACTGCACTGTTATTTACTATTTTTAACTGTCTATTTCACAATCACTGTGTTTTATTATCACTATCTATCACTGTCCTGCACAGTATCTTTCAGTCTATCTATAGAGGTTTTTTGAACTAATCTTAATGAGGTGTCAGAATGCTCCTCATTACTTATTCGTTTTGTTTACGGCTTGGCTGTGCAGTATCACATATTATGGGATACTGGTGACTGTTCCACTCACTTACTTTCTTGTCAAGAAAACGCTAACTTATGTGAGCGATGAAGCTTATTAAACACGATAGAAATAATCACAAGGCAGTTACTCAGTCCTGAGAATGTCGGCTTGGTCATAATACTGGCTTATTCACAATACAATCTTTATTCGCTGTTACGTTCCGCTATTACTTTACCATTACAACGCTAAAACCAATTAATACCGAGCTACTATAAACCGTCCGTTTGAGACACGTCCGCACGCCTAGCCTTCCTAAACGTCTATGTCTCTCTCACTTGCCATCCCCTACTTCAAGATATAACCTATGGCGCTGCAATCGAATCTCAGTCATTCATTGCATTTAGCGCCCTACCATGAAGTCATACAAACATCTTAATATCGCAAGCTTATCGTTATCGCCAACACTTCGTTCCTGGTGCAGAGTAATTTTTATCATGATAATATTTCTTAGTTTTATATTTATTACTATTCTTATAAATATACATAATGTTTTCATAAATATATTGTTATGCAAGGGTCAAAATACCAATCTCTTTAACTTTTCTCGAAGAGATTCTCTATTTCCAAGCTTAGTTATACATTCCACGAATAGCCCTTTTCTGCAGTGTAAATATCGTGTCAATATCTGCGGCATTGCCCCAAAGTAGGATGCCGTAGGACATTATACTGTGAAAATAACTATATTCGTTCGCTTCGCAGTATTAACATCAGTAAATGAGCGAATTTTCTTTGCCGCAAACGCTGCAGAACTAAGTCTAATCGCTAGCTGTGAGATATGGTCGCCCCATTGCCATCGAATCTAAGGTAATTCCAAAAAAAACAGTGTTATCTACTAGATTCAACCTGTTCCCATTAAGACGCAGATCAGGACTCAACTTGTTTTACATTTGTTGCAGAAGTTTTTTTACATTTAGTTTTTTTTCAGTATCGTGTTTTGAATCGGTCATTTAAAAAATATAATAAACAAATTTCAACATATATTTTTATCCGATCCAAACAAACAATATTGGCCTGTTGTAATGAGCTTTAAAACGCATAGATTTCGCGAATTGAGGACTAGTTTCAGATTGAAATATAATAATACTTAGTTAAAAACATACCTAGTTATAAGCCTTTTGTAAATTCTATAATTAATTAATTAGATATAGCTTCTTGATAAATTATCACTTTAACCTTGAAAGCATACAATATGTATCTTAAATAAATGTCATTTAAAGAACTATCATACATATATAATATGTACTTCTTTATAGCAGATAATGTACATAATCGAACTTATAAATAGCCATAGATGATAGATAACGCCTTCGGCTTTTTAAACGTGCCATCTATAGAGGATTTTTGAACTAATTTATATGAGCTGTCAGAAAACTCCCCATTAACGTGTAATTTAACTTATGAAACCAAAGTTATTTACTTTTGTAATAAGAACAGTTTAAAAATAGCTCATAGTATCTTCCTTGAATCATAGTTTTCTAATAGGATAGGAAATCTAATTAGAAATAGGTTCATTCTAAATAAAAACGTAAATAGGATTATACTTGTGTTACAGTCCACTAATAGGAAATAATAATTTACAGCCAATAAGTTTTATTGTAATTTATTATTTGATTAAATAAAAAAAGAGACTGGGATAGCAGAGGGAGTAAAGAGTGCCATACCTAATTTCAGCGCGATAGGCTGAAACGCGCATAATCACCAGCTCGTATTAGTGCAGGATTCTTGGACAGGACTTTCTTCAGGATTAAAACACACTTTCTTGATTTTCAGCTTTACGAGTTGCTTTGGGAGATCGGAATGCCATACTGAAATCGGTGCCGGCTGCTTATATTATTTTGTTACGTACGGCACTAGTTGTGCCGTAAGAAAATAGAAGCTATTTAGAACCGATTTGTATAGAACCACCTACATTTTTGCCGTGAACCTAGTGGCTCTTTCATTAATCGTTTACAATAAGTGGGTGCTACATGCACAAAACGACCAAAAGTGAGACTACCGAATTGGAGCAGTGTACTACCGAATTGGAATAGAACTTAGGGGTTTCTAAATCAAATTGCTACCTGCGAAAAGTGGGCTTTATACGAAAACCGTAAGCATTTGCCTCTATGAGCGGAACCAGATACTAACTGTACCTAATCAATGCGCTTGAAAAATAATTCAAGAACGATGGTGACTGGTGGACCAATGTCAGACTTATTAGTACAGCTTATTAATGGAGAAGAAAACGAAAAGCTATAAATAGATGTCACTCCATACGCTTGACCCATAACATACTGTTAAATGAACAAGCTGTTATCGTTTCTTGTTCAATGTCCTATTTTGCGGTAAATCTATGTAATAGTTATTTTTCTGTATCAAAATGTGGAAAATGTGAACCGTGATATTTCCACAAAAGTTTAAATCAAGTACTTACATCCTTGCGCATGTGTAAATCCTCAAAGAAACTGTGGTATCCATTTTCTATAAAATGTATGACTATGCAATGATGCATTTCTAATTTTTTAATATAAATTACTTTAAAAATAAGTATTACTATGGTATTTGACGTAATAGTTAAGTCGTTAGACGTATATGGTAAAGTCGTCGTGGCGCCGTGATTACTATATGTATCATACGGAATCGCAGGTTAAGCAACGTTGGGCGCGGTCGGTACTTGGATGGGTGTAAAAATTCTGACATCTATCAACCAACACTGGGCCAGTTTGGTGAATTATGGCCTAAAAACCTCCTCGTCACCCAGGGGAGAAGAGACTCATGGCCCTGCAGTGGGCTTATTACAAAGAGTTGTGATGATGATGGTATTTGACAGTTGCTATGGGTCAAGCGTTATCAGCGCTACTAGTGAATTAAGTAGGTGTGGCGTCCGCCGACGTGACCCACAGAGAATCAATATATTATTATCTATTAATCAAACTTGCTCGATAAAATCAATACCAAGATAAGATTAAATATTGTTAACTTAATTATACACGTATATTTTACTATATAAACTATTTCTATTTGTTAATAAATTGTCACTCAAGATGTAATTGTGTCTTGCTTTATCAACCCTTCCTGATCGTAATAAGTGGTGACCCCGAAGTTAGTCACGCAGCCAATTAAACAAGAAGATTTTTGAGGACCCGACCGGAAGTAATAAGGAAAAATGGCTCTACGTGCTTCAGTCAATCCGCCAGAAACATATCGGAACGTATTCCACGCTTCTGGCAAGACCAACCCAAATTATGGTTTACCCACTTTGAAGTTATAGTCGCCGCCCAGAAACAGGGAGATGACTACAAGTACAATCTGGTAATCGCACATTTATCGAAGGATTTACTACGCGAAGTCAGTGATATCATCGTTAACCCTCTGGAAGAAAACAAATATAAAACTATTAAGGATCGCCTCATTTATTGTTACGAACATACGAAGCAAAAGAGGTTTCAACGTTTATTCTACAAAATGGATCTCAGTCACAAAAAACCCATCTCAGTTGCTACGTCAAATGAAGGAACTAGGAGAACGACACAATCCGATCATTATGGTTACGTCAACTCCCGAATACTGTAACATCCATCCTTACACTTTTAGCAAACGCAACACTCGAAAAAATGAGTGAGATGACGGACCGGATATTTGATAACTTAAGTAATGAAGTTAACAAGGTCACTAGACTTGCAAATCAGCTGACGCAGATGAAAACTGAAATCGCTGCACTGCGCGACGAAAACGAAAAGTATCGACGCAGTGAATTCCGCTCAATATCAAGGTCAAGAAGTGCATCGAGGTATTGTAACCAAGGTCCATTATATATTCTAACCATTAGCGATTCAAGAAAAAGACACATAAATGTCAACCACCATGTGCCAGGAAAGCGCATATCAAACAACCGAAACTACAATCAGCTCGAACTAGGGCGGAACTTTGTGCTATTCACCCCTGCGACTGCCTTATCTTAGCCGACCGACAAAGTGCCGAGAGGTTTTTGGTCGACACAGAGGCAAATATATTAGTTTTAAGAAGAACAAGCACAAGCATGCTACAAACCATAAAGTACGCGCTGCGAACGGTAGCATATAAATACATACGGTGAAAAAACATTGAACCTGAACATAGGTCTAAGTCGCCAATTCAAATGAAATTTCGTTATTGCTGACGTCAACACATCTATCCTTGGTGCCGATTTTTTACAGTACCATAAATTACTCGTCGATTTAGATGGAAAAAAGCTCATTGAGAAAGTTACTGAGCTGACAATGCCTGCAACAAGTATTAGAGCAAATCAACCGAGCGTTGGAACTGTTTCACAGGAAAGTAGAATAAGAAAACTACTGAAAAATATGGAGATATAACCAAGGCAGCAACCAACACATCTAACTTCAAGCTCAAAAGAGGAACACCTGCAACATCTGGACATAATTTTAAAAGGCCTGCATGAACTTGGGATAACGATTAACATAGAAAAATGTGAATTTCTCAAGATCGAACTCGATTTCTTAGGTTATCATATAACGAGCCAAGGAATCACTCCAACGGATGAGAAAGCAAAAGCTATTCGTCTTAATTGATATTATGGTCTTACGTAATCATAGTACCTTATAAATTGCTAGGTTTGCAAATATTTCTAATATTACGTCAACAAAAAAATGAGTGTTTTGCATGAAATTGTTATGTAGTATTTAATTTTAGAGTAAGAATATTGAATTGTTATTTTGTGTTTACCTTTTTTTAAGGGGGGAGTATCTGTGGCGTCCGCGACGTGACCCACAGAGAATCAATATAGATACCTAATTATTATCTATTAATCAAACGTGCTCGACAAAATCAGTTGACACAGATAAGATTAAATATTGTTAACTTAATTATACACGTATATTTTACTATATAAACTATTTCTATTTGTTAATAAATTGTCACTCAAGATGTAACTGTGTCTTGCTCTATCAACCCTTTTCCTGGTGTTAATATAGGCAGTTTCCTATTACAGCTTCTTACTCAATGACACATTAGTGATGGCAGATGTCTATTGCCAAGGTTCGCAAACAATGATGGAGAAGCTCACAATTAAACTACCAATAATAAGTCAATCGCTCTTCCCCATTGCTTCTCCAAGACAATGCGCGAGCCAACAAGCTGCAAAATCCCCTTCCAACATCACCATTAATTCGTGCTTTGTAGGTACACCTAATTTCGTAATTCTACTTTTACTCGTTTTTTTTTTAATGTTCAAACCATCGAAGCATCTTTTCTACATTCTGACCCTAGTAGTTCTATAATTTTGTTTGCCATAATCGAGAGCAAGGCGATTTGAATATCATCATCACACTTCCCATCTTTAGTAAACAAGGACCCGAACTTCACACTTGCTCTTCTTTTTCGTCTTCTCATATTATTGCATTCCGCCATATCTTCATTCGTCTCCACATCCAAGATTTTCTTGTTTTTAAGATTCACTTTCAAACCTTTCCATTTAAATGACTCATATAATCACATTGCGGCGCCGACGCCGGCGACGACGTGACTAGACCGATACGCATTCAGATACATTGTCAGAAATCATTGTTTAGGGCGATTTACGTCTCTATAATACCTAAATAATATAACTATTTTATAGGTGACTAGCTATTTTATAAGAGATTGTCTTGATTTTTCGGCGGCGGTGACGTTCAGCATTCGCCAAATATAAAATAGTTCTCTGCAAACGTGGACCAAAGGAATTTCATATGAATTTCATATTTAATTGTTACGACTAAAACAACCCCTCCAATACCTAAGTACTGTGGGTCAGTAGTAGAAACCAATCTTCACCATTCTGTCTCGAAACCAACCATGGTAGGTAGTAATAGACAGGAGATGCCCATTTATTCTATATAATTGTTTACTGTAGGATATATGGGGCAAACGTGCGATGAATTTACAGACATATCTTTATTTCTTTCTAATAAGCGTACATTTGACATGAGTGAAAGACTCGAAGTCAAATTCTTCCTTTCCTTTTTTTGGTTTGATTTTATTTTTACGCTATGTTGTCAGCTTGGTGAAATGCAGTCGCCATTTTACTTAGACGCGTTTGCGTCAGTGTGTTTTGTTTACTTTCAGGAAAAGTGCAAAATATTCGGGATTTTTTGGAGATTTGACTATGAAATGCTTTAATAAATATCAATTTTATAAGTTTGATTTTAATTATCGTGTACAATATGCATAAGTGTTCGATTTTAGGTTGTGGCGCTAAAAAGTCGCAAAACATAAGTTTACACCAGTATGTTATCTCAAATTCTTATGTTTTGTAATTATTTGCGTATAACATCATCTGGTTAACTGTAACAAGTACCTATAAGCGATAATAATTGAGTAATAGTGAATGTTTTGAAGGTTTTAAATTTATAACCTTGCTTCCTAGTGTGACAAGCCTTAATTATTCTGCAACACTTGGGCAACACTGTGCTATAGACATCGGTCATCGATAGCTATGTTCTGATTGGACGACAACAATTACGCGCCATTAAAAATCCGTGGCCTGATGTTTTGGCGGGAAAACCAAACGGATAAAAGGAACGTGTTACAAATGGCGGGCTCTTCTTCTATTCGGTCGGAGTTCAAGAAATAATGTGAAGCTAATGTCAATAGTAAAAGTAATTGTTTGTGTAGTGCTGAGCCAAATTATTAAAAAGCTAAGTATTTTGATTAATGACTGTTGTTTGATAATTGTGTAATTTTAATGTTCTCTTAAGTTTTCTTGGTTTATAATTTATTGTAATCTATGTAATTTTCTATTGTTTTTTATTATATTCTGTTGATCGTAGTCATTGTATTGAATTTGAATTGTCGGTTGAGTTGTTAATGTATTTTGAATAGAATATCCGTTTAGTTTTGTAATATACTTAAGATAACTATTAATGCTGTGCTTATTTGACCTTTCAATGATGTTGTTTGAATAAATTATTGATGAGTAATGTGGTTTGCTTAAATAATTCCTACTTATCACCTTGTAGATTCTAATACTGTTTTATATTTTCAGAAGTGGGATACAATGAGACGTTTGGAACACATGGAGTTGCGGTAAGAGCCGGTCACGATCGCGTAGCCAAACTTGGCGAGAGGAACTGCAGAGGGAAGAACGAGCTCGTGACACTAGTCGTCGAGGTCCTTGGTGGCCGCAGCCTTCGGCAGCGTCGGAAACAGCAGGGACACACACTTCTAATCTGATGTCCGGTATGCACGTTCCAACTGTTACTAATATTGTGAAAGCTGACATACTGCCTGAATTCGATCAGGAAAAATCCGAACTACCTGCTTTGCAATGGCTTAATAAAATAGAACAACTTGGAGCTATTCATGGATGGTCAGACAGTATGAAAAGCTATTATATGCAATCTCGTTTGACTGGTTTGGCTAAACTGGGGCACAGTGCCTTACGTTATTATGAACTTACTTGGGAACGATGTAAAATAAATTTGTTGAAGGCATTTCCCTATAGTATAGATTTGCAGAGGCACTTAAAGATATGCTGGCAAGACGGAAGCTTGCTAATGAATCTATGACGCGCTACATCTATGCCAAGTCGACGCTATGAACTAAATGTTAAATTTCTGGTGATAAAGCAGTACGTAGCTTGCAAAATAGATGGATTGCCTTTCCACATGCGGTCTTCTGCGAGGGCCGGGAACTTTAGGTCACCTGGAGAATTGTATTCTAGATTTTTTTTTTGCATAAACGACGACAAAAGATTTGAAGGTTCTAGTCTGTAGTTTTTGTCAAAGCGTGGGTTAGGTCGATAATTTTTTTTTTTCTTAGCAGCAGCAGCTGGGCCGAATGAAGAGATCTGGGACTAAATTACCAAGTGTTACATATGCAACGAGATGGGTCACACTGTAAGATTTCATCCGATGATTAAACGTATATGTAATGTTATGATCATTGTGGACGAACTAACCATAAAACAGAAAATTGATTTTGAGAATCGGTAAATACAATTTCTGTTGAGGTAAATGAATCTTACTATAAAAAATTTTGAGTGGATAAGTGTTCGGTTCTAGCTTATTTGTGGTTAAAGGTGTACTGATAAGTAAGGTTTGATATTGCAGCCTTGAGATTTATTGATTAACGGTTCTTATTCCATTGAAAGCGTTTGGTCTGGTTTCAAATTTAGCTATGGATGATTTATATATAAGTTCAGATTATAGATAAGTTCAGCACGACAGCTGATTTCTTTTTTATAAAGCAGATGTTTTATCCTAGTCTTTAACCTAGATGAAATGAATGTAATTGATAATAACAAATTTAAAATTCGATGCAGATTATGGTGTGGATCCGCACACGACTGCATTCATTGACACTGTTACAGGAGGAAAAGCAGTATATACAAATTCTTTGTTGTTCGTAGGCTCTTGTAAGCGTATCCATGGGTTTTTGGCATATAGTACTCCATTCTTTGTCCAGTGGTTTCCTGTGAATTATATCATCATTAACAGTTATAGTGATTGCTATTTGAGATTGATTGAAACCTCTTGCTCGAGGTTTAATAACGGAAGAGTTAGATGTCAGTCTTAAGAGTAATTCAGGTGCAGCAGAGGTCACCAATATTCCTAGTACAAATATTTCAAAAGTTATATGTGGTTTAGCTAATCCTGAGGTTTATTACGAGCTATTAAATATCTTAATTGAGTATTCCAATTGTTTATCTTATAGTAAAAGTGACTTAGGTCTAACCAACAAAATCGATATGAACTAACTTCTGATAAACCAGTATGCTATAGCCCTTACAGGTCATCACTTACAGAGAAGGCAGCTGTGAGTGATAAAGTGCAGGATTCATTAGATAATGTCATCATACGCGATCTTCTTTCAACTGCTCTAGTCCTATAGTGTTAGTACGCAAAAAGCATGGGGACTACATGCTGTGTGTTGATTTTAGAAAATTGAATTCTTGGACTGTTAAGGATAAATATTCTCTTCCCATTATAGAAGAGCAGGTGGAGAAGCTAGCTAGACAGAAATAAATAGTTTACGAGCATAGTTATATCACAGGGCTTTTATCAAATCCCAGTTGCTCCGGATTCTGTTCACAAGACAGGATTTGTCACCCCTGAAGGTCATTATGAATTCTTCATGGGATGGCGAATTCGTCCGCAGTCTTTCAGCGTCCTGTATAAAGATATAGCTACTTTGTACCGTATTAAGAATTCTCCAAGACAAGATAAATGTTCTTTTCTTCACAGCAAGTTAATCTATTTAGGCTAAGAGATTGGAGAGGAAGGAATACGTCCAGCAGAGAAGAAGATTGTGACGGTGACAAACTACAAAGAGCCTTCAAACGTCCATGAGCTACGAATGTTTTTTTTTGGTTTGGCTGCCTTTTTCAGGAAATTCGTTCGAAATTTTGCTACAATCTCTCATGATCTATACAAATATTAAAAAAGGGATGCAGCTTGAGAGTCTGGTGCAGTACAACAATCGGCATTTGAAAACGGTACTGATTGTATGCTTTTTGTTCGAAAATATTAAAAAGATTTTAACTTCAGGACCAATTCTTTCAGTCTTTATTCCGGGTGCTGGCACTGAGGTACACACGGATGTTAGTTGTAAAGGTCTTGGTGGAATTTTGTTACAGAAGATTGATGGCAACCTTAATTAAACTTGTTGCATTCTTTAGCCGAAAAAGGGTAAGTAAGGACGAGACACTTTATCAATCATACGAACTAGAATCAATAGCTGTTGGTGAGTCTTTACCACGTTTCCGGATTTATTTGGTAGGCCTGAGTTTTAAGGTTTTTACAGACTATGCTGCTGTTTGGCATAACTTTTTAAAGAAGGATCTCTTGCCGCGCATAGCACGATGGTGATTAGCTAGATATACAGAATTTTGATATGCATATCGAACACTGGCCAGGTAATTGTCATTGTCATGTTGATGCCCTTAGCAGAAACCCTGTTGAACAGCCTATGGATATTAGTGTCATAAACGTATTTGATAGGGTCGTGTGCCTTCAAAATCAAGACGAAAAGGTTAGGCTTATCAAACGTAAGTTAAGAGTCTGGAAACGCAGATGTTGATATTTTAAAATAATTACAAACTGGTAGATGAGTGGTTTTACAGAATTGTTGCGATTGGAAGTGAAAGGTTGATTTCCGAAAATATGCACGATGGAACTGTTCTGCGTAAGTTTCACGATAGTATTGGTTATTCAGGTACGGCGAGATGCGAAAAGATCGTTAAAGAGAGTTTGGTTCCTGAAAATGACTTCCTTTAGTCGTAAGTACGTGAACGTCTGCATTCTGTTATAGGATAATGGTATAGACATGATTGTTATGTTATGGTTGAATATGGTAGTCCAGAAGGTAGATTACATCAAATTGAAAAATATCCAGAACCTATGTATACTATGCATATTGGGCCCTTTTTACAGAAGTCAGTTTGGTAACAGCTACCTTTTTATGGTTGTAGACTCTTTCACAGAATTTGTTTGGGCTAGACAAAAAAAAACTACAAAAACAAGGTAGGTGGTACGTGAATTGACGAATGACGACCGGCTGGTATAGCGGTAACATAAATTGCCTCCTATGCCAGAGGTCCTGGGTTCGAATCCCGGCGGCGGTGGATATTTGTGTGATGAACACAGATATTAGTCGTCATGGATGTTTATATGTTTATTTAAGTTTATTCTAATAAAAAAATATATATGTATTTATTCGATATGTATGTTTATATATTTCTTAAGTATATCAGTTATCTAGTATCCATAACACAAGTTCTTTAAGAAACTTAATTTGGGCTTGATAATGTTGTGTGAGTGTCTGAAATATTTATTATTATTATATTATTATTATAATTGAAAGATATATACTCTTTATTTGGATTTCCTAAGCGGATTATTCCGTACAGCGTAACCTGTTTCACAAGTAAGTCTTTCAAACGGTTTTGTCTAGACAATCAGATCAAACATGTGTTTAACTGCGTTGAATGCCCTCGAGCAAATGGTCAAGTCGAAAGGTTCAATCGACAACTTATTGCTATCTCAATACCAATGTGGACGACGAGCGTGATTGGGACGGCAGCCATTCCAACATTATATGGGGTATGAATAACATGCAAAGTTCTTCTACAGGATTTTCTCCGTAAAAGCTTATGTTCAGCGCCACCCGTGGCCGATATTCCATATTAGGAATCTGCTGATAAGGTAAGAAAAGAAGCTTCTTCAAATATTTCAAAGTCTGCTGAGGTGATAAAGAAACATTTTGGCGCTAAAAGAAAATTTCCGGCAGTTTATAAACTGGGTGATTTAGTTTTATGGAAAGGAGCTATAACCGTAATATATGTAAGTGTGAGGCGGAAGCTGAAAGAAAAGTACAGTGGTCCATGTAAAATTTCAAAGGTCGCAGGAAAAGATAGCTATACTATATCTTCTTTAAGAGCAGTAAAAGTTTATAAGAGATATACAGCTATGGCCTCGTCAGATTCCTTGAAAAATTCGTGAGCAATGAAGTGATAAATGAATCAAGTTCTGATGATAGTCAGGTCGACAGTACGGAGGAATTGACTGATCTTCTAGAGAGTTAAATACACTGATTTATATTTGATTCATATTTAGATTAAATATTTAGTGTCATGTTCTATTTGTGGTTGTTGAAATAACAATTTATTGGTGTAATTTAATATAGTTGCTATAGCGGTGGTTGTCGGTCCATACTATTGCTGAGCGACGGCGGAAGGCCGTGCTGGGGCGAATGATGACTACGGGTCGTACTTCGCTGAAAGAAAGTATATATTTTGTGTTTATTGAAATAACAATATATTGGTGTATTTTAATATATGTAGTTGCAATAGCGGTGGTTGGTTGTCCATACTATTGCTGAGCGACGGCGCAAGGCCGTGCTGGGGCGAGTGATGACTACGGGTCGTACTTCGCTAAAAGAAAGCCTATATTTTGTGTTTATTGAAATGACAATATATTGGTGTATTTTAATATATGTAGTTGCAATAGCGGTGGTTGATAGTCCATACTATTGCTGAGCGACGGCGGAAGGCCGTGCTTGGGCAAGTGATGACTACGGGTCGTACTTTGCAAAAAAATAGATGACTGAGGGTCATATTTATGGAAAATGTAATAATTGGAAATTTAATAAGTGAGAAATGTTATTAGTAGAAAATGTAATTAGTGTAAAATGTAATGTATATAAGTCTTGTTGAGGTTAATCATGAGTTGAGATTGATCATCATGTGTCAAAATTACTAGGCTTAAAACAAACCAGAAGAGTCAAGTATGGGATTTAATATAATATAATATATTTTTGTGTTAATTTCATTTTGCAGCATTTTATATTTATTTTTGTGTAGGGCATTTATAAACTTCCTTATTTTATTCTTGAATATATCGTAATTGTTTTTTTTACCTTCGAATATTGGTGAAATTATAAAATAGAAAAGTTACAATTGCAGCACATATTTTGTTTTCCCTTTCTTCTTGCTTTGCAGGGTCGCAAAGCTGTCAGGATGGACGAGTGTGACAAGCCTTAATTATTCTGCAACACTTGGGCAACACTGTGCTATAGACATCGGTCATCGATAGCTATGTTCTGATTGGACGACAACAATTACGCGCCATTAAAAATCCGTGGCCTGATGTTTTGGCGGGAAAACCAAACGGATAAAAGGAACGTGTTACAAATGGCGGGCTCTTCTTCTATTCGGTCGGAGTTCAAGAAATAATGTGAAGCTAATGTCAATAGTAAAAGTAATTGTTTGTGTAGTGCTGAGCCAAATTATTAAAAAGCTAAGTATTTTGATTAATGACTGTTGTTTGATAATTGTGTAATTTTAATGTTCTCTTAAGTTTTCTTGGTTTATAATTTATTGTAATCTATGTAATTTTCTATTGTTTTTTATTATATTCTGTTGATCGTAGTCATTGTATTGAATTTGAATTGTCGGTTGAGTTGTTAATGTATTTTGAATAGAATATCCGTTTAGTTTTGTAATATACTTAAGATAACTATTAATGCTGTGCTTATTTGACCTTTCAATGATGTTGTTTGAATAAATTATTGATGAGTAATGTGGTTTGCTTAAATAATTCCTACTTATCACCTTGTAGATTCTAATACTGTTTTATACTAGTTACCAAGTGTAAACATAGTGATGGGCATCCGTAAACCGTCTTTTTTATCGATATTTTTCAGTTTTCCCACTAATTTAAATATGCGGTGAAGGTGGATAAACGCAATTGGATTAGAAAATATAAGCCCACGTCATAGGAAGAATCTGTTTATATGTTCATTACATTTTGAGGATGATAACATCAATAGAACACTTGGAGTCATCAGGCTAAAAGATGATGCAGTGCCCTCACTTTACTTATCAGTAAGTGTTTTGTAAAGAATTGTTACTTTGTACCTCTTTGAATTTTTTTAAATATTGTTAAAATTACATAGTCATCGAAGGATATCACTTTTGCATGATGATAATTAAAAGAAAATTTAATTTTTGGAGAATTGCTATTTATTAATACAAACTTTGTTTTCATTTTCAGTCTCTAACTATTACTACTGTTTGGAGCGTTGCTTCACAGGAAAGAATCCCACGCTACATCCGTGCGTGCCATAGAAGCAGCTACGGGAATTCCCAAAAGCACTGCACATTTAATTTTTAAACGCCAAGGGTTTCATCCATATCACTACAGGCGTGTACAAACATTATTAGCAAGAGACTATCCTCTGCGTGTTGCATTTTGCCGTCAGATGCTCCAAAAACACAGAGAAGATCCGGAATTCCTGGATAAGATTTTATGGTTCGACGAGACTACCTGTAAGAAGGATGGCTATTTGAATTTACATAATTTGCATAGTTGGAGCATAGAAAATCCTCATCTGATGAGGGAAGATAAATCCCAATACCAGTTTAACGTCAACCTGTGGACGGGCATATTAAACGGGAAAGTAATTGGTCTATTTGAAATCAATGGAAACTTAGATGGCAATAGATATTTAACTTTTTTACGGGATGAATTACCTGAATTATTAGAAGATACGCCACTAAGGGATTTACAAAACATGTGGTTCAAAAACGATGGTTGTCCAGCTCACTATGCCCGTCCTGTTCGAGAATACCTTGACCAAAATTACCCAGAGCGTTGGATTGGGAGACTTGGCCCTATCTTATGGCCACCCCGTTCACCTGACCTAAATCCCCTGGATTTCTTTTATTGGGGTTGTCTCAAGGCCAAGGTGTATTCCCAACCTATTGAGACACTAAATGAACTCCGCGAAAGCATTCAGGAAGCTGCAAACGAAATAAATAATAAAAGACACGCGCGACGCATAAAACGATCATTTTTAAGGCGATGTCGAGCCTGTATGTGGTAGTGGTGGCAAGCAATTTGAACATTTATTATAATGTATTTTTGTGTAATAAAAATGTAAAAATACAAGTAATATTATTTTATTTAAATTTGAAACATCTGATGTAAGCACTAATTTGCGGCCATAGCTGAATAGGTACCTAAGTAGTAAAGACTAGATAATCCACGACTCAAAAATCGAGACTGCTATCGCGTATCATATCATACCTCTTTTTTTTTAGTCTTTTACTATCTCTCTCTAACGACCAGTAACCCCGGTCTATCTCACTCTTAACTACTTACGCAGGGGTACCTTTTAAATTCTGAGAACAGCAACAAAAACCCTTTACTTTGTTCATGGAAAATGGCACCGAGCAGGTAAATGTAAATTATGTCACCACTTGAAAATAGTATAGTACATTTTTAACTCCAATATTCCTTTATGTTTTATACCATTTTATAATTGGGAAAAGTGGCGCTAATTTTAAAAAAATCTGCCGCAGTAGATTTCATACATTTTTTTTACACCACAGTGAGCGAAAGTGAGTGGAAATGAAACAACTTTCAAAATTTTTTTGATTAACTGCAGTAAAAAAACTATTAGTTTTCTGAAAATCTTTAAGGTTTTAAAGGAAAGCTATACTACTCAGGCTTACGATAGCAAAAAAACTATAAAATTCAAAAAAATGTACACATAGGAAAAAAGGAAGATTTTTTTTTTTTCGAGTAGTTATGACTAGGTACCTGGTGCCAGCTTATCGTTGAATTTTTGGACACGTTGTATGTACACAATGACTACGAAAACTTTATCGATATCGACATGTAATTTTAATTAGGGCTCAACTCTTCAGCAGCCATTTTTTAGCAACTGTCAAGTGTTTCATGGTTTTCATTCTAAGGGCATCTCCTGTCTATTACTACCTACCATGAAACCAACAGAATGAAATGTCAAATAAGAACCAGAATACCAAAACAGTTATATCGTTATTCTTTTTTTTTATAATGTAAGGATAGGACGTTTGTCTTCCATGCCACCTGATTGTAAGTGCGCATGAAGACTATGGTGTTACACGTTCGTCCACGAGAAACCTATTCACTCTACACTTAAAAGTTCCAGGACTGAGGTGGTCTGGCAAAACAGAGGCAAGCAGATTGTTCAACACCTTTGCAATTACCAAAATTACCATTTTTACCAAAAATGAACTATCGAAGCATTTTGTTCGACTTCTTGGTAAATTCACTATATGTATAGGGATGAGGATGGGGACTAATGATGGGACTTATGATTCATATTAATTAGAAGAATACCAAGTCTGTCAAAAAATACAATCTTAAGCAGATTACGATTCAATTGACTCATTTGTAAAAGTGGACTTGCCCTCGTTGTTGGCAAAAATTATATTTGCGATTCAAACCTTGGTATTAATCGACCCATTCAAAAATGCTATAATCACTGTTTCATTCATTTTTAACAGGTATCTATGATTAGGTTGTACAGCCAGGGAGACGGTAAGTATTATATTGTTGGATTAGTCGTACATTTATGTGACGAAACAAGGCATAGACAACATTGTTTATGGATATTTTCAATCTAGTACATCACTACTTCAGGAATCACCTTAAATTCGGAACAACACTACTGTAACGATTGATCAAATTATGTGCCAAGTAATAAGCCACTTTTGCTCGGGACTTCGGAGACTGCGGGTGCATCATAAGACACGTATCGTAACCTCAATTTAACTTTTGCAAACCAACTGTATAAATTTAAATCCTCTTTTTAAATATTTGTTTGTGATTTCTTTCTAAGATTAAAATTCTTTCTTTTAAAAAAATACTTGTTTGTTCTGATTTCTAAAATCAGAAGTGGGATACATTCTCACACCTACCCACTTTTGTTGAAAAAAAAAAAAAACAGTTGGTTTGGAATTTTACTTTCTTTGTTCTTTTATTATTTCGTTTTCGTATTTTCACTTTTGTTTATTGTGTGATTTATTTTGTGCGTGCAATTATGGGGCGTAATAAGCGCTCACGAAGTGATTCAGTGAATAGTGATTGTGATAAATCGAAACGTAGAAAACGTCATCGTCGAACGCGGTCAAGAAGTCGTAGTAATTTTAATAATTCGGGATTACGTGAATCATTAGAAACTATAGTCTTGCGGCTGACTGCTTTAGAGGACCGTTCGTCCAGATCAGCGACGTTTTCACCTAATGTTGAAAGCAATCAAACAGTTTGTGCGTCAACGGAAAAAAAAGTGGATGCCATAAATTCCTTACACAAGGTTAATTCGCGTGATTTTTACATATCTAACTTTGATCCTGCAATAAACGACGTTGATTTGTGGTTTCGTGAAGTAGATTATGCTCTAGTTGCTAATAAATGGACTGATGTCGAGTGTTTGTCGCGAATTGGTCATTGTTTGAAAGGAGACGCTAGGACCTGGTTAGATGAGTGGGTCACGACGGATCGTTCATGGTCTAATTTTAAAAAGGATTTTAGATCTCTATGTGTCCGAAAAATCGATGTGGCTAATATTTTATTTGAAGTAATGTGTACTGACTCGGACAAATACCCGACATACGCAGAATACGCCCGTAAATCGTTGTTACGTCTGAAGATTGTACAGGGCTTGAGTGAGGAATTAACTAGTGCTATTGTCATTCGTG
The DNA here is from genome assembly GCA_944452665.1 of Stenoptilia bipunctidactyla. Lineage (NCBI taxonomy): Eukaryota > Metazoa > Arthropoda > Insecta > Lepidoptera > Pterophoridae > Stenoptilia > Stenoptilia bipunctidactyla. The sequence goes on along the minus strand of OX101742.1, from coordinate 24,061,926 downwards.
GTATTAAAGAACCTCATATTAAGGCAACTGCTATGAATGCCAACCTATTGCCAAGTGATTTAGTTCACTTTTTGTCAAGTTTTGTCAAACCTCAAAAGCAAAGATTCGAGTTTAGTCATTCTCCACGTAATAATGTTCCTCGTAAGCCGATGATTAATAATTTTAAACAATCTAACCAGTTTTCGAGGTCAAAATGTTACTCTTGCGGCCAATCGGGACATAAGCAAGCTGGTTGTCCAAATAAGAAAAAAGCTAGTTGTAGCACGGAACCAAACCAGACAAACATGAAACCCGAAACCAAACTCTCATGCGCATATTGTAAAAAGCCGGGACACCTGATAGGAGATTGTTTCGCCAGGCAACGTTCAAACAAGAATAACGTTAATTTTTGTTCTCTACCAAAGGCGAGTTCTAAAATCAATAGCGATATTGTGGTTGGTGTAATACAAGGCACACCTGTAGATATTCTGATAGATAGTGGTGCATTAGAAGTATCACTCATTTCGAGTTGCGTTGTCGATCACTTTTCTTGTGCGAAAAGACCTATTTATCGTGAGCTAAAAGGTGTTGGGAATACGATCACTAGGGTTAATTCTTTTGTGACACTTACGATTGAGTTTGAAGAAATTTCACTTGAAGTAGATTTATTGGTTTTACCTAGTGCTAGTATGAACGCTCCAATTATTATAGGTACGGATGTTTTGAACCGAGACGGCGTCATGTATATTCGTACTAAGAACTAACAACACCTAACTCGTACAGTCCCAGCAAAAGTTTCAGCAATTCAGGCGGATGAGCATTCTATGAGGACTTCTTTAACTGGCAATGATTTAATAAGCTTAACTGAACTGCTTAATAATTTTTCAAAATTTATGATTTGTGGTTTAGCTACGTCCACAGTAACATTTGGTAGCATGCACATCCGGCTGAATAGTGATGCACCCGTTAGTTATAGACCATACAGACTATCGCTAAATGAAAAATTAAAGGTACGCGAAATAGTTAACGATCTTCTGTCAAAAAATATTATTCGTGAATCCGAATCCGCTTACGCCAGTCCCATACTTTTAGTTAAGAAGAAAGACGGATCGGACCGAATGTGCGTAGATTTTAGAGCGTTGAACAGAATCACTATTAAAGATCGGTATCCTTTACCTCTGATTGAGGATCATATAGACCGCCTAGGCAACAGTCGCTTCTTTACTACTCTTGATATGGCATCTGGGTTTTATCAGATTCGTTTAAGCGAAGATTCTATTCCTTTGACTGGATTTGTGACACCTGAAGGTCATTATGAATTTCTCAAGATGCCCTTTGGGTTAGCAAATGCACCAGTTGTATTTCAAAGAATTATCAGTAGTACTTTGAAATCTTTCATAAACGCTGGTCTTGTTATGGCCTACATAGACGATGTTTTGATACTAAGTAATTCAATAGACGAAGGTTTATCAACTTTAAAAGATGTATTGCGTACATTGACTGAAGCGGGTTTTTCCATAAATTTAAAAAAATGTTCATTTTTGTGTACAGAAATTGAGTATTTGGGTAGGGTTATATCTAATGGTAAAGTGCGGCCGTCAAAACTTAAAATCGATGCTTTAGTTAACTCGCCAGTACCCCAAAATGTTAGGCAAGTTCGGCAATTTCTAGGTTTAGCGGGATATTTCCGAAAAAAATATTGAAAATTACGCCGTAAAAACATCTTGTATTGCGCGTTTAACTCGAAAAGATGTAGCATTCGAATGGGGATCAGAACAGGAACAAGTACGTCAAAATATCATAAAAATTCTAACAAGTGAGCCCGTACTTTCTATTTTTGACCCCTCATTAGTGACTGAAATCCATACGGATGCTAGTAGTCATGGCTACGGGGCCGTTTTGCTCCAAATTCATGGGGATGGACGTAAATCTGTTGTTGCTTATTATAGTCAAGTGACGCAAGGTGCTGAAGTGCGATATCATTCTTATGAATTGGAGACGTTAGCTGCCGTAAAAGCCTTGCGTCATTTTCGACATTACCTTGTGGGTATAGATTTCGGGTAGTTACTGACTGTAACGCGCTCAAAGCTACGCAAAGTAAGAAAGATTTACTCCCACGTGTCGCCAGATGGTGGGTTTATCTCCAAGATTTTACCTTTACGATTGTATATAGAAAAGGTGTAATGTTACCGCATGCTGACTATCTGAGTCGTAATCCAATTCGTTTAGTTAATCATATTGATAAACCTCGCAACTGGGCACAAATTGCTCAAGCTTCCGATGAGGAAACACAAAAATTAATGTCATTGTTAGAAGATGGTAATTTAGATTCACATCGGTATGTTAAAAAAAAATGATGTATTGTATTATCGATATACGCCTACAGGTGAACAACCCAGATTGCTTTGTTATGTGCCAAAAGGGCATCGCTTAAGTTTACTTAGGATTTTTCATGACGAACATAGTCATATTAGTATCGATAAAACTATTGCTCTTATTTTAAACCATTTCTGGTTCCCCGGACTAAGGGCTTTTACAAAGAAATATATTGGTCATTGCTTAACATGCATGGCGAATAAACGAATACCTAGAGCTCCGTTACAGCCCATAACGTCTTGGCCGAAACCGGATGTACCATTTCATTCACTTCATGTAGATGTACTAGGACCATTGCCCGAGTCAAATGGCTATAAGCACATATTTATAGTTGTTGATGCGTATACTAAATATTGCCTTATGTTTGCTATTTATCGTCAAGACTTAGATGAATTGAAAAGAGTTATGAAAAGCGTAATTTCTTTATTTGGTGCGCCAAAGTTACTTGTAACGGATAGAGGCCGCATGTTTGAGGCATCGGAATTCACTAAGTGGATAAACGAGTTGGGGTGTACCCTACATCATATTACACCCGAAATGCACCATGCTAATGGCCAAGTCGAGCGATATGTTCGTACTGTACTTAATATGTTGCGCATTGAGTCTAATCACAACAAGAAACAATGGTCCGATGAGTTATGGCGTTTACAGTTGGTCCTTAACATTACTAAACAAAAGACCACTCAATCTTCACCATTTAATTTACTCATTGGTACGGAGGGCACGACTCCGGCGCTGAACGCCTTGATTCGTGATGTTACGCTCGACTGTTCAAATTCAAATCCTCAATCGTTGCGAGAACTGACTAGACAAAGGACGACCGAGCGGTTAAAACAGAACCAGATACATCAAGATGAGTATGTCATGTCAATAAGAATAGGTCACCCACTCACGTTTTTAAAGAAGGTGATCATGTTTTTGTTACTAAATATTCGCAATCAAAGGGAAAGTTGGATCCTGGAATGCGTGGTCCTTACACTGTGAAAAGAGTTTTAGATAACGGTCGTTATGAATTGAAACTCTTATCTGGAGCATATGGTAAAGTTACCTATGCCGCCGCTCAACACATGATACTATGGGCAGGCGAATGGACGCCTGAAGAGTGTGCTGCATTTTTTGAAAGTGAGTTCTTTTAGATTATGCACCTACTTACATGTTATGATAGTCGTTTCGAGCGTGTGAGTCACGATATCACGTATGTGTGTAAGTTCTGTGTGGTATGCAAACTTTGTGCCTATGCCAACGGGTACCGAGAGGTATGCTAACTTTGTGCCTATGCCACGGTGTTGGAAGTCCGAGTGGTATGCAAACTTTGTGCCTATGCCAACGGCCACCGAGAGGTATGCTAACTTTGTGCCTATGCCACGGTGCTGGAAGTTTAAGTGGTATGCAAACTTTGTGCCTATGCCAATGGCCACCGAGAGGTATGCTAACTTTGTGCCTATGCCGCGGTGCTGGAAGTCCGTGTGGTATGCTAACAATGTGCCTATGCCAACGGCAACCGTGAGGTATGCTAACAATAGGCCTATGCCGCGGTATATACTTATGCTAGCTGACGTGCACAAAATCAAGTTATATATACATCTAGATGATTATTTTGTCTTTACTATTCGTTACTTACTTATCAAGCTATTCCTTTTTGTGAATTGTGTTATTAATCTAATTTGTGTTTTCAGCCTCTAATGACATAACCGATGAGAATGCTGAAGCAGGGCCATCTTCTAGACCTGACGAGGACGCCAGGGAGCCAGGAGAGGCCGTGTTGGATTAGTCGTACATTTATGTGACGAAACAAGGCATAGACAACATTGTTTATGGATATTTTCAATCTAGTACATCACTACTTCAGGAATCACCTTAAATTCGGAACAACACTACTGTAACGATTGATCAAATTATGTGCCAAGTAATAAGCCACTTTTGCTCGGGACTTCGGAGACTGCGGGTGCATCATAAGACACGTATCGTAACCTCAATTTAACTTTTGCAAACCAACTGTATAAATTTAAATCCTCTTTTTAAATATTTGTTTGTGATTTCTTTCTAAGATTAAAATTCTTTCTTTTAAAAAAATACTTGTTTGTTCTGATTTCTAAAAATATTTAAACAATATTACGTCTTTGCATTACACAGTCTAACACCGCATTCAAAGTTAAATCCATCCATGTGTTGGAGTTTGAATTTAGCTGTATCTGTGGTCTGTATCCCCCGCCGTCGAACACCATGTAGTCATAATGGGGAGTTTTCTGACAGCTCATAAAAATTAGTTCAAAACACCTCTATAGATGGCACTTTTAAAAAGCCGAAGGCGTTAAGTCTGTAAACTATAATGTAGGTAAGTGGTATCTACCATCTATGGTTATTTATACGTTCAATTTCTGATACAGACATCAATTAATTTATTTTACTGTTAAAAACGCAGTGTGGAATAAATTCTTCGCCGTCGCCTTTTGTAAAGCGCCATCTATCGAAGCCTTTTGTACCAATTTTGTACAGTTTTGTTTTTTTAATGAGCTGTCAGTCCCCATTCAACCTGTCACAAGCACTGGTCCTTATACAACTTGAACAAAATGAAGAGATAATACTCAAGAGGATTGTATGATGATGTAGTATAAAGGATGCCTGGTAGGTAATTATTTACTGATTAAACTTAACCGAAAGTTGAAGAATTTATTACGAAATGGTTACGCTCGCATTGAAAACGATCTGCCTGCCAGGTTGACTCAGTTGTATGTAAAGTAAATAGTAACATAGTAGTATTTATTTATAGGGAATTTTAGTGAAAAATTTAGTAGGTAGGTACCTACTTTTATTACATAGGTTATAATCAGAATCGAGTACAGCGTGCTCTCATTCAGTGTCTAAAATTTGTCACCAGTCACCCTGTATAAGTAACAGTAACATAATGTAAATAATGGCCCTTATTAAAGGATGACCTCCAAAGGGTTAAGATATTGATAAATACCTACCTATTTCTTTTCCATTGAGATTGAATTGAATCTCATTGCAGTAGTATCAGTAGTGATAGGTAGGTAGGTAGGTGATAGGCAAGCAGGTAAGTAAGTAAATAGGTACCTAGTACATACCTACCTATATAAATAAAAAGTATATACCTAGTTAAATAATAGGTGGGTTTGTGAGTGACACAGACTAAAGGTTTTGCATTGGGAGTCAGATTAAGCAATTCTATTTTTCAATGTATAGGGAAGTCAGTAAGGTAAGCCTTTAAGCTTAAATTCAAGTTTTTACGGGCCCCAATTTTGTCGCCCGCCGCCTTAGTATAGTCATCATTTCGTCATCTATCTACCCTACCATACTTTTTCCAATGCCGGTTTTTCCAATGTCAAACCTGCCATTGCTTTCATAGTTCTAACCTCCCGTACTTGTCTCACCACTTTCACGATTGTTTTTGTCATTTGAAAGTGGGTACCTACTTTAATAAATTTCACTCGCCTTTCGCTCAAATAAATTCTCAAAATATTTTTTTCATTATATCTTCATGCTCACCAACAACAATCACGCCCTCGGGCTCTTCACTCTGACCATGTGCCATCGATTGAAATCTGTTATAATTTAGTTTACTCAGTTCACTGCTCTAACATTTTTGTAGTTTTTACCTTGGAACTTTTTTTTTGCCTTGTTTTTACTAATATTTGCATCCGTCCGCCATAATTAATACTATTTATTCTTTGCTAATTTCAAATTTTCAAACTCGTTATACCTATATAATCTCGCTCGAATATTTTCGACTCGAAGGCTGGGCTGGTTGCCACTCACTCAACCCAAAAAATTACTTGAATTAAATATCTTTCGCTCACTTTTCTTCGGGCTGCCTTAAGGTTCTTGGATGGAACTATTCATCGAGCGTGATGCGCATGTGATGCGTGACCAGCTCCTCAGGACATGGCGAAGTGCTGCTTGCTTAACTTACTAATAAGATTTTCAAAGGTATGTATGTGCTTTAATTCAAAAAGTAAGTTCTGCGAGTTTATAAATTAATTAACATTAGTAAATATTAGAAAAGTAAAAGCAAGTAGGTACATTCCAATTTCAAATCGATCTTTTCTTACTTCTTTGTCCTGTTGAAAGAAAAGAAAACACGTGACACCAACCAAGTTTAAGACGGTGATAGGTACTTAGGTGTGGTTTTCATTTTACACATCTTTACTAATCTTATTGGACTTTTTTATTCTATTGTTACGCCACGTGTTCGTCTGTCGGCCTCGGCATAAGAGGTCCTGATGAAAATGTGTTCTATGTTGTAGCAACATTATTTAGAACGCCAGTTTGTACTTAACCCGTGGGATTAGTCACCTACTAAAGTAATAGAAGACTGACTAGATTAATGCTTTATTACAGATATCCTAGAGATAACGCCAAGATCAAATAATGTAGCAAGCAACTTAATTGAAAGCAGGGTGCTTGTATTGCACCAACATGCCTCACGTTTTGTTAGCCACAATTTCTCTGGAGGCTAAATCTACAAAGAAGCTATTGTAGAAAACTAAAATGTTGGATGGGAATGAGAAAGTTGGAGTCACAGCTTATGACTCTTCGGTAAGCCATTTTCTATATTATGTCCAACTATCTTATTTATTTTTTCACATTTAGTGCTGGAAATTATAGCTTTAGACTCTGAGCATATAAAAGTTACACCATTAAAGTGAGTCACACATAAATTGTAAACTAGCTACTACATAAGAGATTGTCTTGAATGATATGTTCTAAATGCATTTCATTGTAAACTACTCAAAGAAATGTAAATCACTACTTCTCACCTAACTGCTATCTGTATTACACATTCTGTAAACATCTCAAGGCAAACTTCTATTTTTTGTCCCTATAAAAGAGTGAATAAATACTTTATTAATACATTATGTACCATCCTAGTTCTCATGTTTAATTAACTTTCAATTGTGTCATTCTATTTTTATTATGTAAAAAAAATGGTCTATCTCATCTAAAATACCCAAATCCATGGTTCATAGGTCACCCACAGTTAAAATTGACTTCATATACTGGTCTTGTTAGGAATCAATTGTTGTACTGGCCCTGGATATGTGCACCATAAGAGTATGTTGTTGTCTGGATTTTTCAGGGTTCGCCTCAGTCAATGGAGCAGAAATTTGTTTGACGCAATGTTTAATGAAGACTAGAGATGATGAAGATGAAGACTTCCCTGTAAACTTAGTTGTAAAAGACTTGAGTCTTGGAGTCTTATCTTATAAGTCTTTTATGAGCACTCGAAAACCTTTGAAGCTCAAGTCTTTCAGAATTTGGAGTCTTTTGTAAAAAGATTTGAGTCCTGCCAGAAAGAACTCTTCTTTCTTTTCTTTTTAAAAGACCTCATGACTGTGTCCTCCATATAGTCAAGCAATAAAACAGCTTAATATAGCTTATAGACTAAATTAGAATGACGCATTAGGTACCAATGGGATGAGGTTAGTAAGCCGTTTTTTAACCGTGGTGCAAACACCCCACAATATTGGATAATATAATACACCAACTCAAGTTCATGGCTCAGTCTATCTCAAAGAACTTAGAAGACTCAAAGGACTCGGACTTAATGTAACTAACAAGTCCTAGTCTTGAAAAACAACTGGAGTCCCGAAATGAAGACTAAAAGACTCGAGTTTCTTACAGCTTTACTTTACAATACCCATGTATTGACATTGTAACCTCATCTGTACTCAGGTTCAGGTGAGATTGAGGTCTACCACTGGCTTAGTCATTGTTAGCAAGTGCTCTACCTGTAGGTAAAATCTGTATATAAAATCTTTACAAAAATAATTCTTTATTACAGGTTCAGATGTACCCAAACACTGATGTTAAGAAAAAAGAAGGCAAGCATTTTAATTGGAAGCAGAGTGTTAGTTCTCAAGGTGCTAATTATTATGTTCATCAAGTTTTGAAAACTGAAAACTAGGATCTGTATGGAGGTAAGAACAAAATACATTTTACAACAATTAGTCAAGTAATCAAGTTTAAAATTTAATAAACCAAAACAAAAATTATATTGAATCCTACAAGCTAAAAGCATCAGCAGCGCCTTGCTTTCAGTATTTCGTTATTTAGTCTTTTTAATAAAGATCTATTTGAATGAACATCTTATGTTAATACTAACTTCAAGAAGACTTCATAAAAGAAGAGATTCTAAATTAAAATTTATCTTTGGTTCATCTATATCATCAAAAATTTGTTGATTTTATTTGTATTGTAGAACTCGGAAGTAGGTGCTTCCATATAAATTACATCAAAATTGATGTACCTACCACATTTTAATATATAATCAATTAAAACCTATGGTTCTAGTGAATCAAAGTGAAATTACTTGATTTTTAATAATGATCAAAAAGTAATTACAAAAATTAAAAACCCAACTGCGAAATACAGTAAGTTTCAACCAAAAAGCACAAAACAAGCACATAAGACTATAAGAGTTTTTAAATAGTATTTGTAATAAAAGTAGAGGTAGGCAAGGACAAGCTAATAAAGTATTAAAGTGTATATTTTGTGTTTCTTTGTTAATAAAATGCTTACTTTAACTTACATGTCTGTGAGTTTGTAACACTTTTATACCTATTTGTACTTGAAGCTTGTCCCCGCCTGCTGCTACTATTTCTTATTACAAATACTATTTAAAAACTCTAATAGTCTTATGTGCTTGTTTTTCTGTTTTTTAGTTGAAACTTACAGTATTCCACAGTCAGTTTTTTAGTTTTTGTAATAACATTTTTTGTTTCCCCTTTTTAGTTTGATGCATTGGACAATTAACAAGATTTGATCCCTGCTGAATAATCCTTGTTTATGAGTTATATAAAATACTTTCAGTATTTTTTAAAGTTGTCTATAACCGATATTAAAAATCTACGTTAAAACAGAGTTAGGTCTTCAAAAGTAGTGCACAAAATGTTAGCAAATCGACTTAAACTGGTCATAAAACTTATTGTAAATGCCTTTCAGGCGATCACTTATAAAAATGAACAGTTGTATAGTATCAACAAAATAAAAACTATTAATGTGTCTTCTCGGCAGATTGGCTTGGGAATGAACTTAGATAAAACAAAAATCATGTTTAACAAACATATTACCCCAATGCCGATAACCGTCGCAGATACGCCTCTCGAAGTTGTTACCGAATACACCTATTTAGGGCAGATTATACATCTGGGTAAAAACAGCTTCGAGAGGGAAATCGACAGGAGGATACAGTTGGGGTGGGCAGCATTTCGGAAGTTACGTCACGTCTTCTCGTCGCCTATTCCGCAAAACCTGAAGACCAAAGTCTTCAATCAGTGCGTCCTGCCTGTGCTCACGTATGGAGCCGAGACGTGGACCCTAACAGTAGGGCTAGTTCACCGACTTAAAGTCACACAGCGCGCTATGGAAAGAGCTATGTTAGGTGTTTCTCTGAGAGACCGGATCAGAAACGAGGTTATCCGACAGAAAACAAAAATAACCGACATAGCTCACCGGATCAGCACGCTAAAGTGGCAGTGGGCTGGTCATATATGTCGAAGAACTGACAATCGTTGGGGTCCAAAGGTTCTCGAATGGAGGCCACGTCAAGGCAAGCGTAGTGTGGGACGCCCCCCGGCACGTTGGGAAGACGATTTGCGGAAGACGGCTGGCAGGGACTGGATGCGCAGCGCTAGAGACCGAATTCGGTGGCGCGCGTTGGGAGAGGCCTACGTCCAGCAGTGGACTAGCGCGGGCTGAGATGATGATGATGAATGTTAAAAATACTTTAATTTTTTTAGTGTTTCTGTGAATATGGTTAATTTAAATCAGTATTTAGAGTAGGCTGACCATTAGCTTTCATTTCATACCTAAATTTGAATAAGAAATTATTTGCTTTTATGCCCCCAAATGTTTATTTTAAGATGGCAGTTCATTAGAATTCAGGGAACAAGAAACACACATAATTACATACGCGCTGAAAAGATAACCCTCCTTTGCGTGCCGCAGTCGGGTTATAAATATTTCCAAATATCGTACAATTCGATCCCTATATTTAGTTTCTTTAAGAACTTGAGCTTAAGCTTATTTTATTATAGTATTTCTTTTTCTTAGTAATACTAAAAAAATAAGTTGTTGTGCCTGCCTGTCTTAAAGGTAGTTTTTGTAAGGTTTATTTTCAACCGACTTCCAAAAAAGGAGGAGTGTGTCTTTGTTACACGATATTTCGAACAATTATGAATCGATTTTAAAATTCATATGATAGAAGGTACCTTGTAGTTGGTCCCATATAAATTTCATCGAAATCGGTTGAGTACTTCATTGAAAATTTCGGAAAGATTACGTATGAGATTGTTTATGTTGATGACATTCTACGATTTTTTAATGCTCTGCATTCGTTGATTATTCATTATAAATAAATAACTTGGAACAATATAGAAAAGTATTAAGATTGAATTACTAAATTATATACCTAATTAGGTATTAAGTATAATTAATGTGAACCAGTGTTTAATAAAGATGATGAGACTGTTGCAAAAGTAGAAATTTTGGAAATTACCCACCATATTAAAGAGGCGTGCACTGAAAATAAGCGCTGACATTTATTGCATACATTTTTAGCATAATGCTGAGTGCAAGCCCTTTCGGTTTAAAATTAGTACTGTATGTAACCTCTTTTTAGTTTTATTATAAGTGCTGTTTTCCTCGAATAAACGATTTTATTATTATTATTGGACATTAGGGTTGGTCACTCTAGTATGGAAAAAAGATATGTTGATGAATCAAATTCTGATAGTAATATTATGTCGTAGCGTATTATAAAAAGTAGTTTTGCATGAAACACGGTTAATTGAACAAAAAGGTATCTTCAGCCCGCGCATGCGCTTCAAAATTAAACTTGAAAAAAAAAAAACGTTTTACTGAATGGACATTGTTGCATTTTTTTATTTACCTACTTCATATGAAAACCCGTTTCGAGGAATAAGGTTTCTGATTAATTTAGTCGATTTAAAAAATTTAAAAACAATGGGGTTTTATAGATTTTTAACAAAATAAATTTGACCTGTATTTAACCTTAATGGCATCAAATCGACGAAATATTATGCCTCTAAAGCTGTTTATAAAAACAAACTTGTGTTGTTTACATCATAAAGTACCTAACCTCGTCGTTAATATTGAAAAACGTCAGCAAAACGCCGTGAAAATCAGGGAGAGATTATAGATTATATACTACTCAAAACAAAATAGGGGCCACCTCGTTTTTTTTCACAAAAATCGATTGTATGACACTTTAAACTTTATTTTAAGCTAGTTTAAGTGTCTTTGCATAAAATTGATATGTTTATGTATTCTTAACATTATTCTAAACAAGGTTTTAAAATCTTTGCCCTCAAGTGGAAAGACATAAACAATTCAAGTTAAAATTACCCCATTTACAATTTCATATTGACTTGTGTTTAGACTATCGTTACGAACGTTTCTCGATTTGTTTCCCTACTTTTTTGAGTTTTATCATTAGAACTCATTACAATGCCGCGTATTTGTTCCATATGAGCATAGAAACAGCTTCTAGAGCACTAGTATTGCTGCAAGAGGGAAAATCTCAACGACCAGCAGCTCTACGCCAAGGTGTATCGCGACGAGCTATCCGAAATGTTTCGGCTCGCTACCAGGACACTGGTAGTGTTGTTAGAGGACGCGGATCAGGAAGAAACCGGGCCACAACCACTAAAGACGATCAATACGTTCATTTAACTGCCAGTCGAGAGCGTAAAGTTACTGCTCGTACTTAACAAAACCGACTACAGCAAGCCACAGGTACAAGAATAAGTTACCAAACGATCTTCAACAGACATGAAGATGGGCAAAAATCCAGAATATGTGAGGTTTGCATTAAATTGGAAAGGATTCATTGTGCAGCTCGTTTAAAGTTCACACGTGAGTATTCGAACTGGACCATGGACAACTGGAGGGCTGTACTCTTCACAGATGAGAGTAAAGTGAAGCTTTTTATAAATGATAGGTGGGTCCGTTTATGGAGAAGACAAGGCAACCGATTTACCGATCTTTGTGTATACGAAACTGATCGGTTTAGGGGGCCAAGAGTCATGGTGTGGGGCGGAATTAGCTGAATGGGCAATACGTATCTACTGATTCTAAACGAAGGTACCGGAACGAACCTCATGTAATCTGGAACATTGTCCATCTTCATGGAGTTAGTTGAGATCGCTTGGTCACTTATTCTTGTGTCATTGGCTTGCTGTAGTCGGTTTTGTTAAACACGAACAATAATGTTACGCTCTCGACCGGCAGTTAAACGAATGTATTGGTCGTCTTTAGTCCTTGTTGCCTGGGTTCTTCCTGATCCGCGTCTTCTAACAACTCTACCAGTGTCCTGGTAGCGAGCCCAAATATTTCGGATAGCTTGCCGCGATACACCTAGGCGTAGAACTACTGGTTGTTGAGATTCTCCCTCATGCAGCAATACTTGTGCTCTAGCAGCTGCTTCTATGCTCATATGGTTCCAAATACGTGGCATTGTAATGAGAAATTGTAAATAGGGTAATTTTAACTTGATTTGTTTATGTCTTTCCACTTGTTCCAAACTTTGTTCAGAATAATGTTAAGAATACATAATCAAATCAATTTTATGCAAAGACACTTAAAATTAAGTTTAAAGTATCATACATTAGTTTTTTGTGAAAAAAATGAGGTGGCCCCTATTTTGTTTTGAGGCAAAGAAAAGAAACAAAGGAGAAAAAGCCGCTTAAAATGTCGATTTGAATCAATTTTTGAAATATTTTTATTTCTTATCCATTTGGTGCCATTACATGACTTGCACACAGACACAGTTAATGTTTTTTTTTACTGACTGACACATGTTCATAAATTTAATGTCACTGATGACGTCATTTCGTACTAATTTAATAAAAACAATAGGTATAAATTTATGGACACACTTGAAAATAAAACTGTTCAAATTAATCTCTCAAAACAGATTAATATAATACAATAAAAATAATGGGTAAAAAATGAACAATGCTTATTACTTAAAATACTATTATAACACAACAAATATTAGTGCAAGACGCCTATGTTAAAGTTAAAACAAAAACTACTTAAACTTATACTCATTCGGGTTATAAAAAAAAATTAAGGCGAAAAACCCCGCCTACTATCGAATTTCAGCATAACTTTACTTGAAGCAAGTTTTGCATGAATTATGCCGCTTGTTTTTTATCACATGCCGACATTGCAGCTTCTGTCACTATATCTAGACGTTTGTTGCCCGGGGTCCTATCGCATAGTCCTACAGGTAATATATTTAATAATAATAAATAAATAACCGATATTTTAAAGGCATAATTTCAGTCTTTGCTTTTAATAATAAAATAACGGAGAAAACCGAGAAAAAATTCTTTCATGAAAAATAATAATAATAATAATATACTTATTTTTATATAAATTGAAATAATAATTATAATTTCTTTATTGTGGCAACTTGGCCCACTGATTAGTTTTACAAATTAAAACTAGATTAGTAACACACAAATTAAGTAGGTATTATTAATTTATAAATTCATAACACTGTTGACTTAGTAGTCAGAATATAAAATAAAAAATAAGGCCCCGTTACGTAGTAATCTAGGTTTTAGGTATTAAATAAATCATTAAATTGACGAACTTTGAAAGATAACGAAGTAAATTATACAAATGAATCACATTTTTTTTTACAAAGCTATTAAAGATTTCGAAAACATTTATTAAAATTTAAACACCTAAGCATATTTTAATTAAAACGAAATATTAGTAATTAACAAATATAAGTTAAAATATAAAATTGATTATACCTACTTGAAAATGTCATCACATCACAATTTGTCATCAAATTAAACAACTAAGTACTACCTAAATGTACCTACTTACTTCATAAATTTAAAATTAAATACAATTAAATTAGAGTAAATTATGATAGAAATTATTATGCCAATGTAATAAAATATTGAATTAATTAAACTAATTTCAAGGAATAAAAAATATTTATTTCATAATCAAATTGAGGAAATGAATATATGGCCAGTTACATTTAATTTAATTTAATTGTTAATTTATTTCAAGTCACTCATTATTTTGTTAGTTATAAAAGACTTATCCTATGTTAGACTAATAGTAATCTGCCGCTTATTTTGCACACATCCGGCAGATGTTGTGCAACAATGATTTATATAGCGGCCGTCAAGCCTGCTCGCTATCATAGACAGGATGGTGTTGGCGATGCCCCGCACTTTGCGCACCAGGGATGCGCATCGTTTCCGCATAGTGGTGTAGAAGCAGTCTACCCTCTATTTTTAAGCCCAAACTATAAAAATAATCAAAAGTGTAAATACATAAATGTTACTTCATTTAATGAATATTGCGTAAGTTTTGTTGTTTAATTATATGTTGTATTGATTATGTAGGTATGTACTGCGGCCAAAATAGAGCAAAATAAATGTTGCGTTTGGAACCATCATCATCATGTTGATATGAAATTTAAAATAAACAAAAACGTTGTGAACAAGTAAAAATAGTGCAAATATTACACCATAAGTATAAAAAATTAGTAAAACGGATCACCCTTGTTTGATCGAACAACGTTTGATATAATATTTCTAAATCGAACAACGTTTAAGAAAATCATCACTTTGTATAATATCTTTGACAGAATTTTCAGTTCATCGAATATTTATTTGCTATAACAACATTTGCGCTAATGATCAAAAGGTATAATGTTCATTTGATGTAATGTTCAGATGGTTCAAATGAAATAGAAGAAGATTTAGTAATATTATATCAAACGTTGTTCGATCAAACAAGGGTGAACCGTTTTATAGGCCACGAGAAGGTCCCCCGTACCGGAAAACGGAGTCGGTACGGTTAGGTGCGATGACGAGCGCAGCGAGGAGGAGCATGTTGGGTTGCAAATAGTTATGCGCGTGCGCGAGCCGAGCGAGCGAAGCGAGCGGTGCCGCGGTAGCGGTCGGCGAAGCGCCATAAGCCTGGTCAGCTTCTAAATATCATTAGCGCATCATTTGAAAATTCGGAGAAATGAAATTAGTTCAAATAAATAATTACGCTAAATAAAAATTTACCAATGAATTATTCGGTCAAATGAATAATTCTGCGAAAGGACTTTATTGCAACTAAAATTCGATTTAGTAATATTATATCAAACGTTGTTCGATCAAACAAGGGTGAACCAATGCCAACTGTCAAACTGACAAATCAACGATTAATAGCAGCGGCCAGCTGAAAGATTTTCATTCCTTTGTTATAGTTCGGCCGTTCAGAGAATGCGTTCCTGACACCTATCAGTTAGTCACGACTAGTGTTGGGCACCAAAGATTTAAATCCATAGATGCGCCTTTTCAGTACACAGAACTGACGAAATATTGTCATTACTGAAAGAGGTGTATGCACAAGTCTTGTGACAGTTTCTAACGAGCCCTTGTCGTGCACGTTCACATAGATTATTTTGCTTAAAATATTTACATAAAGACTTAATTATGCTGTCTTGTTCATTTCGGGGGTATAAAACTACAATTCGCAATACAAACAAGGATAAAGATATTAATTTTCATGCGTTAGTAATTATTATATTATTTAATGCATTTCTCGATTTTGTCGGGCAAGGAAGCGGCCGGCCGCCAAAGAGTAAATAATCAGATAGTAAATAAAAGATCAACTCAACACTTTATTTAACCTATTAAAATCATAATAGAAAATCTTTGAAGTTTTTATTTAATTTTACAAAGCCGTCGTATTTTTTGACTATTTAATGTAAGTAGAAAAATATATTGGTTAATTATATTTTTTATTTTAAATCATAACGGTTTTATTGAATATTTTTTAAGAATGGATTTGGCTCAATAAGCTATATTATTTTTACGTCCACTATCGCCGATGAAACTAATATTTTTTCTACGAATTTAAATAAAAGACTAAATTGTTATACCTTGTTGGGTAGCTGACAAAACGAAGATGTTTTTAAGCACTTCCGCTGAACATCTTTGATACAAATTTTTTTAGTTATACTTAAAAGAAAAGTAAACCTATTAAAAATTTTTGATTATTTCAACTTTCAATCCCTCAGAACTATGTATTTAGTAATCTTACGTAGAATTTGGGTTACTCAGATCATAGAACATCTTAATCTGCATTTGAGAATTAAATAATATTAATATTAAAGTGCACCAAATTTTTAAATACGACATTTAATGGCAAAATTCGGCAATTTTTATAAAAAAAATTAAAAGTCATATAGGTACCTCGAAAACGGTTAGATTTGGGGTAGGGTGTTTTATAGTGAAATAAGTTAGAAAAGACGGTTATTATACGCCCTTAAAGGTCGACTTAACCAGTATTCGTGTATAAATGTAAGACTTCATTATTTACATTAAAAACAAACACACACAAAAAACAGAACGCCAACAAATTAAGAAGTTGGTGCTTTTTGCTGGTTAAGTTAACAATCCTTTAGGTATGTTTTTAATAAATAGACGATTTATAAATATTTATCTTTATTTTTATTACTCTGTACTCCTTTTAGGCGTATTTTCAGCATAAGTTACATCTTATCTTATTCTATGACGTTTGTTGACGTGAACGCGCCGTGCTTGTGTGAGTAAAAATGACAACCTTAACCCGGGCGCCAGACTTAGCTTCAAAGATTTGCACAAATCTTTGACGACTTTGCAAAGTCATTTGAACACATATTGACGTAACCTGCCAGACTTGCTTCGCAAACACTTTTCTCCACAGTATGCTAGTAGACAACAAACAAGATGGACAACGATTTTGTAGACTCAGTTAGCCTGTATTATTTGTGTGCATGTAATTATATTTATTTTTATTTGTTATTTTTCGGGTTCCATGTAGATAGTTGCCCCTGTAACAACTCTACAAATTCCAGAACGCACTTGCTGCCCCAGTCCATTATATGGCCGCATGCAGTGTAACATGCACACAACCGTCCCGCTCAACAACGCTCGAGCAACTGGACACTGAACAAGTGTGGCAGGCCCCGCAAACATTTGCACACATTCAACTTTGAACGCTTTGATGTGTGGAAAAAGACCGACACTGGATGGCAAAGTGCAAAGCTTTGTGCAAACGTTGAATACATATGCAAAGTCCAGCGCCACACATTTGTGCAAACATTTGTTCAAACATTTGAAGCTAAGTCTGGCGCCGGCCTTAGACACGTACGGGCAAATCTATGGATTTAAATCTTTGTTGGGCACAACATAACACTGACACGCCGCGTTATTTTTAAGATTATTTTCGTTTTAAATTGGAGGAATAATTTAAAATTTATATTTTAGCAATTTAAGTGGAAACCAAAAAAAATATACATATATTAATATAATAAAATTGTTTTATTTATTTTTTGTTACAAAGTTACAATCTGTATTTCTATGCAATAAAGTACATTGAATTGAATGTGAATTGAATGCTTCAGCATCATCTTCGCCTACATGTATAATTATATTATTATCAATAACAGAATCAATGCTGATATCTCGGTCAAAATGTTCCATTACCAGGTTTTTAGTCTTCTCAACAACCTTTGCCCAGTCATCTCTAGTGACTTCCCTGCAGGCTTCTATTATTAGGGTCATCAACTTTTTCGTGCTGAATGGCGGGGAAGTATTGTGGCGGACGGCGTAACCTTTTATTTGAGCCCAGATTGGCTCAATCGCGTTATATTGGCAATTATACGGGGGAATTCTTAGAACGCGATGACCGTACTCCAGAGCCAGTTCATCGATTTCGTATCATATAATATATATATAATACATTTGCCGCTTTATTTTCTTTAACTAATTTAATTAGCTCTGCTATTAGCATCTGCATATTTGCGCCAATTCCTTTTGCTTGTAACCAAGCCACCATTTCTTCTTTTTTATTAGTTTGGGTAGGTGGTTTCTGTATTTTAACCGAGTGATAGGAGGCATTATCCACGAATATTACAGAACCACTCTTTAAATGTAGAGACATTCATTTCCTCGTGGTAGTCATTTGTGGTTTTTGATTGAAATGCCAGTAACGCGTTCTCCACAAAGCCGTATTTTGCAGAACATGCGTGGCATATTATCAGACGGGCCCTCTTACCCATTGGTACTTTCGACGTCGACGCTTGTGTATCATCCGTCCAAGAACGTGAAACCGTGTGATTGGCGTTTAGCCATGTCTCGTCAATGAACACGACATTATCCCAGTTATCAATATTTTTTGCTTCTCTCAAAAAACTTAAAACCTGGCTAACCCTAGCACAGACCTTGGTCTATTGGGGTTGCCTTAGTTCCCACCTTAATTGCAACTGTAAGCGCTTAACTGAGTCTATTTATCTAGTGGTGTAAATGTGTAATTATTATTGCGTATGAAAAAATAAAAAATAAATAAAATTGTCATTCATATTGTAACGTTCAGTTCAAAAGTCAGTAACTTTCGTAATAAATAAATAAACTTTCTTATGTCAAAATATGTAACTGTCATGATTGTCAAGTGAATGGTTGAAAGATTTGGGATCTTTGGACTATGGTTTGGAGAGGAGGGATAATTGAGAATTTGGTCAGTCGGACTAGAGGCTTACGAGCGAGCGGTCATCATATTGAATTGTTTTAAAGTGTACCTATTGGAATAATTTGTATTAATTTTATATTGAATTGGAAGGCAAAAGTCAGCCAATAAACTGTTGAACAATGCTGAGGAGTTTTATTCACAACAAATCAGAAGTGGTAAGTAATCTACGTTTTATACTATGTATGTCTTATATTTCACGTGAAAAACGAGTGTATAAATTTTCGAAGGCTTTTGCAAAAATAATATCTATTAAGTGTTATGTACCACGTTCTTCCGCTTTGCTCTTATCAATCAACCAATTTTAATTGAACTTGGCTAAGATGGAAAAGGATTTAGTTCAACGTGGTCGTTTAAAATTTTGCTTAAGGAATGGTGGTAGGAAATAATTGTGATTTAGCAAAAATAATGTTTTGAAATGACATTATATAGTGTGTCTTCCAAGTATTTGCATTAGTTAGATGATATTTATTGGTCCTGGCAAAGATGCGAACGGATTTAGTTTACAGTTTGATCATTTAAATTTTGTGAACTTGGTGCTAAGAAACTCTTCTATTTAAATATGATTATATAAGTCATTGGAAAATTAAAAAAAACCGAATGATATCTAATCCCTGTAGGGTTTAGATTCAATAATATAGTGATTTTAGTTCTTTTAAAAATTTGGCGAACAAATTTTTATTTATTTCACGCTTTATGTACACAAGTTAAAAAAAAAAAAAAATATATATATATATATATATATATTTTATATATGTATATGATATTTACACTATTGTAAATGTCATATATATGTATATATATATATATATATATATATATATATATATATATATATATATTATGATATTTACAATAGTGTACGTACAAAGGTACTGTTTATTTCGAAGGAAATTTCTTCCAAAAGACTTTTATTTGCGCTTTAACATTGAAGGATATAATAAGGTGCTGGCTAGTGATGGTCTATGGGGATTCTTCAGTTATTTTCGAGTAACAACGTACTGTATAAGTGACACTGAAAGTTTATTAAGAAGTTTATTTTAATTTTAATTTGAAAATATTTAGTTTTATATAGTTTCAATATTAACATTAACATACCTTTGCTACCCTAAAATAGGTCAGCTATAATAATTATAATAAAACTCTTTATTGTACACCAATATGGTTACATAGTTTAAAGAAAATAATAATCAAAATTAACATACAAAAGGCGGCCTTATCGCCGAAGCGCAATTTCTGCCAGGCAACCCAGCTATGGTATCCATACGTACTGTTTATGGGTTATGTATAGGGGGGCAAATTTTCGTTATTTTTTAGCTACGACGCGTCGTTTTTGAGCTAATAGCATTCAAAGTTGTTCGATGATTACAATTTTTACTTTTAAAACATCTTTATTTATTTTTAACATTTGAGTGTTTTGTTTTGTTTTTGAAGACAAAAGAGATTGCCCTACGTTTCGCTTGTTTATTTAATTTAGTTTTCTTTTGAGGCCGTCGGTTCATGAATATTTTGTTTATGAGTTCCAGAAAATAATGATCAGAGAAAGTAGATCGATGTCTCAGAGACGATTGAGCACTCCAGATCATGGTGGATCGAAATCGGGGCAAGAGAAATTGAGAGACGATTGCAGTCGACATCGGGAGAGGAGCTATGTACGTTCCATGGTCAGTGAAGCGGCCATGTGTGCTGTTCTGGAGCTATGTATGTTCCATAATTAGTTAAACGGCCATGTGTGCTGTTGAGGAACTATGTACGTTCCATAATCAGTGAAACGGCCATGTGTGCTGTTCTGGAGCTATGTATGTTCCATAATTAGTTAAACGGCCATGTGTGCTGTTGAGGAACTATGTACGTTCCATAATCAGTGAAACGGCCATGTGTGCTGTTCTGGAGCTATGTATGCCCCATAATTAGTTTATTTATTTATTAAAGAAACAAACAGCTTAAAATATTACTTATAAACAGAATTAATAATAAATATTTCATTAGCCAAAATAGTTTCCAATTTTAATTTAATGGCCATGTGTGCTTAATTGTTAGAGGTTATGTGTGCCTACAATAGGAAGCCAAGTGTGCTTTAGTTACTGGAGGCTATGTATGCCTATTGAGCCATGTGTGCTTTAATAAGAAGCTAAGTATGCATATGGAATAGACTATGAGTTGATATAATGAAATTAGAGAATTCTGATGATTTTTGTTATTTGATGTAATTGTGATATAATTTGTACAATGTGTACTAATAGGAAATTATAGTGGTAATTAAAGTAATATATGAGTTGCTTGAAAGAGGGATCAAAAGCCTAGTGTGAGGCTGTTTTTAGATGATGTGCTGAGGTACCAGCACACTTTGAAACTTTACAATTTAGCTATTGTTAACAAAATGAACATCTAAGCATCTTTCGTATTGACACTTCTTTAAATCAAACAAACTCATGAGCAAATACTCGTATAATTGCGCAAAATAAGAAATCTGATATAAAAGAGATCTAATTTTGCACTTATTTTAGTAAACACACAATGTAAAGATTTCAGAGTATTTCGGTACAAGTATTTCTTAAAAATTGATCATTCAGGGTTTCAAGGTAATTCATAATCATAATAGAATTATTCGTTAATATAATTATATGAATAATTATATAAGGTTACATTCAGTCGTTGGATTCTAGTTTTAAATACAATTTTGGAATTTACAGAGAGAGAGGTTATGATTAATTTGTTGATTCGTATCGATTGAAAAAGAATATGACATAATATGTTAAGATGAAGTTTTGATTGAGGTGGGGCTGGGTGTGACGTCCAGCGTTGCCAATGCCACCGAAAAATCGGTATTTTAACCGTATTAATTGATAATCGTTCTTGTATTAATTGATACTGGTGCCGAATGCTCCATCTGTATACCAACGAGCAATAAATAAAGCCTTAGGAGAATACAATATGGGGGTAGGCCTAAAATTGAGTATACTGTTTTTGTGTTGGCTCTTGATTTAATTCTATTTTATTAGTATTTTTTCATTAATTAATAACAAAAACCGGATTAATGTATTACTAGAAGTTAAGCCTACTAGCTAAAATACTTTCATTATCACTTCACTAAAAATTTACAAGTACACTTATCACAATGGAAAACACATCTCTCAAGCAAAGTTTTTGTGAATTACAAGAAATGTTTAACAGCCGAATGACCAGCTTTGAGCAAGAATTTCTTGGCAAGAATCAGTGCACATCATCTACTTTGCCAAAAGAATTCCTGGACTTCAAGGTCTTTGTTCAGAAAACATTGCTGATTTTACAAGGGCAAATAGACCATATTGCCAAAGATTGTGATCGTCTGGAGATGCAGGGACGCAGGAGAATTCTTTTATTACATGGAATATCTGAAGGAAACAACGAGAGTACTGCTGCCATTGCCACTAAGCTGTTTCAGACAACAATGAAGATTACTCCTTTTAAAGAATGCGACATCATGCGTAGTCATCGTTTAGGCCAGCCGAAGGAAGGTAAATGCAGACCTCTTTTGATTGAATTCAATGAACTGTCTGTACGGGATAAAATTTGGTCAAGCAAGGTTTCGCTTAAGGGCTCTGGTATCACGCTGTCTGAATTTCTGACGAAAATGCGGCATGATGCCTTTGTAGCCGCGCGCCAGCGATTCGGTGTTACAAAGTGCTGGACTCGCGGTGGTACCGTCTTCGTATTGAGTCCTGATGGCACTAGGCATCTGGTATCCTGCACAACGGATTTGGACGCCATACCGGATGACAGATCTTCGAAAGAAACTTTACCGCAACCAAGTACAGAGCCACAAAATAAACCCAGTAATGCAGCAAGACGCCGAGTTATTAAGAAGTAAGCCGCCTTTATACTATAGTATAAATAGTATAGCATACTTTAATTATAATATCAGTGATTTACTATCACCCTCAACAAATTTACAAATTTATTTTAGCTACTATTAAAATTTCCTAACTGACATTGAGTGACTGACAGAACTGTCAAAGTCTGTTTATAAGTTAGCTGTCTAGCAGGTTACGTTCATAACATAACTTATGATTGTAAAGTTTTTTTTTGTTTTTGATTTCGGCTGTTTAAGGCTTCGTTAAAATTTTCATTAAAGTTGTTTATTTATTATTATTATTATTTCATAGTACCGTTGTCTGGAAGCTGTTATGCTTATTGGTTGTATCTTTTTTTTTTTTTGTTTGTAAATTTCTTTTAAACAGCTAGTGGGTTAGAACTTTATATTATAAATATAGGTTTATATATTAGTTATAAAAATATATTTGTAGTTTATATATACTACATTGTATAGTATATTTATATTAAATTTATTACTTTATTTATTTTATTAGTAATATATGTATATTTTATTTTACTATTGTAAGTAGTTATTTTAAGGTAAAATGAGTTCATCGGATATTGAAAGTGATGAATTTTTGGATCCTCTTTCCTACTCATCGGATGGATTGAACAGCTCTGCAAGCTTTCACAGTACCTCACTTCCTTTATCCCAATATCTTGATTCACAATTCTCAGGTCAACTGAAAAATTTCAATGTAATTCATATCAACGCCCAGAGTATTCCGGCACACTACTCCGATATGCTAGCATCTTTCGATTGTATGAATGTTCACGCAATTCTCGTCTCTGAAACATGGATGAAACCGTGTTTACCAACGACTTCCTATACCCTGCCCGGTTATCACATGCTCCGTAATGACCGTACCCACCGTACAGGAGGCGGAGTGGCTATTTACTTACGATCCCATATACCTTACAATATACTAAAGACTTCAAATTGTACATCGGGATCACCTAACACAGCTGAATACCTTATCGTTGAAATCACGTTACTGAATACAAAACTTTTGTTAGGTGTAATGTATAGCCCAAACTGTACAGTAAATTATTTCTCGACTATGGAAGAAATCTTCGAAGAATTTGTTCCCCTATATGAACACATTATAGTCATGGGCGACTTTAATACCTGTTTATTAAAGAACGACACTCGTTCGCAGAGACTTAAGTCCGTAGTCAAGGCAAGTAATTTAAATATTCTCCCGTCCGGTGCGACACACTTCTTTCCAAACTCTGCCCCTTCTCTTTTAGATCTAATGATTGTGTCCTCTTTAGACCACGTTGTAACCCATGGGCAAACTGAAGCAAGTGCTTTCTCATATCACGATCTGATCTTCCTCTCCTACAAAATTAAAACTCCTAAAGCCAAGAAAAGTAAGCTTCTGCAGCGATGTTTTGGTGGTATAGATCTAGATAATTTAATTCATGATGCACAGGAAATCGACTGGGGTGCTGTAGTAAATGCCGAAAACGTAGATGATCAGATTGCTATATTCAACTCTCTACTCGTTCAACTTTACGATCAGCATGCACCAGTGCGACCTGTTAAAATAAAGCATCTTCCTGCTCCTTGGCTCACTGAACAAATAAAAAAATATATGAAAAAACGCAATAATGCTCGATTAAAATATAAAAAGAATCCAACCACTATAAATTTGGAAAAGTATCGAATGTTGCGCAATCGCTGTAATACTATGTGTAGGGACGCACAAAGACGCCATATTCATGACTCTGTTTCGAAGGGAAATCCGGCAAAAGCCTGGAATTTCCTCAAAACCTTAGGTGTTGGCAAAAATAAAAACATAGATC
Organism: Stenoptilia bipunctidactyla; assembly: GCA_944452665.1. Taxonomy (NCBI): domain Eukaryota; kingdom Metazoa; phylum Arthropoda; class Insecta; order Lepidoptera; family Pterophoridae; genus Stenoptilia; species Stenoptilia bipunctidactyla. The sequence continues at coordinate 24,037,326 of OX101742.1, read as the reverse complement.
TTCCTAATAACTTTGATATTAATGCACTTAACAAGCATTTCACATCTCCCGGCATTATTGAAGCCCAAACAAAACACCAAACGTTAAATCAACTTTCAGCTTTGCCAGTGCCTTCCTATGAACAATTTACTTTTAATCAATTTACTGAATGTGATGTTAAGAAAGCAATTAATTCCATAGCCTCCAATGCCATCGGGTCAGATTTAATAAGTCGGAAAATGATAATTCTCCTGCAAGATCTCCTCTTACCAATAATTACTATTATACTTAACAAGTCCATTTCTTCAAACAAGTTTCCGACTTTATGGAAAGATGCCGAGATAATTCCGATACCCAAAAAAACTAGTCCTTCTTCTTTCAATGACATCCGACCCATCTCCAAACTGCCTTTCTTATCTAAAATTCTCGAGCGTCTTGTCCACCTTCAATTGACTAAATATATTACGAAAAATAATATTTTGAACACATACCAATCCGGATTTCGATCTGGACACAGTACAGTCACCACTTTGACCAAAATCACAGATGACATTAGACATGGCATGGAAAATAAAAAGCTCACCGTGTTAACATTATTAGACTTCAGTAACGCATTCAACACAGTTGATTTTGACATTTTGTTAGAGTTGCTGCGCTCGCTTAACATATCTCCATCGGTAATTGATTGGTTTCGTAACTACTTGTGTGGACGCCGGCAGCGTATAGTTGCACGAGATTCTTTCTCCTCTTGGGCCGAAGTACATGCAGGAGTCCCACAAGGTGGCGTGTTGTCTCCTCTCCTTTTCTCTATTTTTATAAATAATATTTCTCAAGAACTTTCTTCGTCCTACCATATGTATGCAGATGATGTTCAAATATACTTTCAGTGTAGCTTGGATAACTTATCTCAAACAATTAATGCTGTCAATTTAGACCTCTCAAAAATAATGTCTTGGAGTACGCAGCATGGTCTAATGTTAAACCCTTCTAAGACGCAGGCTATAATAATTGGTAGTCCAAATTTAGTAAATCGGATAGACTGGTCACTCTGTCCAAAAATTGCAATTAACTCAGTCACAATCGAATACAGTCGGAGTGTCCGAAACCTAGGTCTGATGTTTGACAATACTATGACATGGAATACCCAGATGAATGAAGTGAGCAGGAAGATGTTTTCTGCTGTAAACTCACTCAAGCGCTTGCGTAATCTTTTGCCTCTTCCCACCAAAATATCAATCGCACATTCTCTTTTTCTCCCCATACTTGACTACGCAGATGTTTGCTATCTGGATATCACCGAAGACCAACTAAACAAGCTTGAGCGCCTTCAAAATCTCTGTATAAGATTCATATTTGGATTGCGTAAATATGATCATGTATCTGAATATCGCACTAAGCTCAAGTGGCTTCCTATTCGCTCTCGCCGGAATATTCATATTCTTTGTCTCCTGTATCGCATTCTGTTCAATCCCATCATGCCAAGTTATTTTCAACAGCATTTTAAATATCGCCATGCTCAACATGAGCGTAATCTACGATCAACTAATAACCTTATGCTTAGTACACCTATACATTCAACGGACTACTTACGAAAGTCTTTTATGGTTCGTGCAGTAAATCTATGGAATGAGCTGCCTCTTCAGATCAAATCTGCAAGTTCTCTTCTAAGCTTCAAAAAACATTTAAAACTGCATTTTCAGTCAGCATATGAAGTCATTTAACCTATAACTTCATATATATATATGTAGCGTTTATATATTTATGTATGTATGTCTATCATAGTACATTATTTGTGTATATTCTTATTTAGTGTATTTATAGTTAAATTATGCATGCCTTATCCCAACTCATATTTCACCAGTTCTATAACCCGGGTTGTCTGGAAGAAATCGCTTGATAGCGATAAGACCGCCAATTGTTATACAATAAGATACATATAATTCTTCTTATTTGTAATCCATTTTGTAATTTGTATGCAATAAAGAGTAAATAAATAAATAAATAAATAAATAAAGACACTCTAGCGTTAGTTTACATGGATAATATCCTAATTCCTTCAAAAACTGAAGAAGAAGGTATCCAGCGAATAGACTTCTCGGATCTGCCCAAGCTTAACTTTCGTTTGTGATTAGAGTAAATTCACGTGCCTCATTTTGTGTGCCGTGTTTGTGTAAAAATATTTGCCAAGTGCTGTAAATTAAATTTGCAGGGATCCAATACGTTAATTTTGTTATTTTCGTTACGTGTTTTTTCCTTGGTTCGTTTCTATTGCGTGCGAGTTTTTGAAACATGGCAACTAAATTTTTATCGATTCATATTGCGTTAGTTTTGTATAGCTTGTACAGATGTGACAAGGTAAAATTGTTTTGAAATAACGTACTGTTTGTCAAGTATCAAATGGTTTTTCGTATCGGCCCAGGTTTAAATTGATTTGTGTTTCGATTTATCTTGTCAAAATTCATGTTAAAGTAAAGCTAAGCTGTTTTGAAATAACAATATGGTATTGCTTAGTAAAAGTTTTCTTGGACTGGATTTGATTTGAAATTAATTGAAGTGAAGTGGAAACTTTAGTTGATATAGATGAAGTTCAATTTAAGGCGAAAGATAATATTCAAAAGTTTTGATATTGCGTTTTAAGTACTTAATGATGATGATATTAAATTTAACGTGGTATCGATTTAATGCTAACGTGTGAGAATCAGTAATGAATTCGTTCTTATTATTTTGGTCAAAAAAAAAAGGAATTAAAATCTCGTTTTGCGTTACGTTGATTAGGATTGACAAAACTAAAGGTTTTTGCTGTAATTGGTTTGTGTGGATCAGCAGTATACAAGTCACTCAGATTGTTACATCCTCGGTGCATTCGTAGACGTAGGTGTAAAATCGGGCTTCATTTCCCGTCTCAGTGCGGCCACGACTGTGAGTGGCGTGCGTTTAGCACTTTGAGGATGTAAGTAATCGTGGTGTGCTTCCCGGAAAGGGGCAATGTGATGTGTGATGGTGCCTGCCGGATGGAGATGCCCCTGTTGGTGTCTACCGGATAGAGGTTACCCGTGTTTGTGTTCTAGAGTATTGTATACTGCACGATCTTGAAACCTTTATTGTGGCTTAATGCGTTTTTTGAACCTTTAGTACCTACTTGGTAGATAGTAATGATATCACGGTTGAGCGGGTGAAATTTTGTGGTGAAGCGGCCTTCATAATGCCTTTTCAAATAAGTAGTCTGAATATTGAAGATGTAGATTTTCTTTCTGATTATCGTGTATCCGTGATTCGGTAGAAATCGCTTTGTATCTTGCCGATCTTCGATTATTTTGCTACGATTCTTAGGAGACACGTTTTCTTATGTTTTGGTAACAGTAAACTTATTATTATTTTGGCAATTGAAACGTAATATTACGATAGTGTGTGTTTAATGGATCACGGAGATAGGTAATAACGTCGAGATTGAAAATGCGTTTAAATAATACTTTGAATTTGTTGCGATTGACAAAAGAGCTGGATTTTACTGTCGAACTGTTTGCGGTTGTCGAACAATTTTAATACTTTGTTGTTGTGAATTATGAAGTACAATGCAATGCTCTTATTGGTTTGATATACGCCATAACCGGATGGAGGTTATGAGTGTGAGTTGATATAACCGGATAGAGGTTATGAGTGTGCGGTTATGTAACCTAGTGGAGGTTGCATTACGTTTTGTGACGGGATGGACGTCACTGCAGAAGAGCTTTGCATTGTTTGCTAATTAATTAGGTTATTCTAGCAGCTTGTGCTTGCTTTGTTTATTGTTCGACCGCTGTCAAATTGTTTGATGTTACATTCAAAGTAAATTTCATTGTTAAATGTGCGGTTTTCTTATCGAAAGTATTGTGGTTCGTACAATGCGTTGACGTTAGCCGATTCCTACTGAGTTTCTTGCTGGTTCTTCTCAGTAGATGGATCTTCCGAACCAGTGGTAGCTTTACGTAAGTTGTTAAATCGTGGATTTAGAATTTTGATGGAAATATTAAATTGAAGTAAAATTTAAAAAAATCTGTAGCGGTAAAAGTTTTGAAATGGCGAATGAACAAGTATCCATTGGGTTGAAAAGAAAGTATGCGTTAAATTAGTCGAAGAGATTTAATTTATTTATGGAACGATATTTAATGTGCTGTGGATACAGGTTCTCGTTCGTTTGTTTTGGTGACTGCGCCAGAGTAATTTTTGGTAGTTTGTTGAAAGGGTCACTGGTTGGCTCGGGTTTCACATAGGGACAACGTTGCGATGCAATTGTGATTGTTGTAAGCGTCGAACGAAGTACTGTGCCACAAACAACGACATTATTGGGTTTCAATGTTTGTTCGATTTGGAAATAATTGATATGCGATTGTACTCGAATCTTGGTTAACGAAGACGAAATTTCGTTGATATCCTAAATGATTCTTAATATAACGAACGAGTTCAAACTTGTGTTTTGATGGTATTTGGTAGTATTATTATTATTGGGGGTTTTGGGACTATATGAGCAGTCTTGTCCGCTCGTCACACTGCGACCTAAAAGATCTAATGTGTGAGTGTTCGAAATATTTATTTATTATTATTTATTTATTGATGATGAAAAAAGTGAATTATGATGAGTATTTCTACTTGTGGTAGTGAGAATTGAGGGTTCACATCACCAAGTAGAAATGAATAATCATCTAAAATCGGCCAATTCAAAAAGTTACTAAATTCTTGTATAAAATTTTAAGTAAGTAAATGTAAATTAATCTTAATAGTGTAAATTGTAAAGTATTGTAAAATTTTGTAAATTGTATAATATTGTAACGTAAAATAACCTAGATTGTAATTAAAATTAATTAGGAGCTTTGTTTTTATGGTACCCATCTAAATATAAGAACTGAATCTCTTTAAATTGTGTAAAAAAAAAATGAGTTTTGTTTATATACGAACTATTATTTTAACTGAGATTGTTGTGCACCTTTAATTTAAAATCATTTTAATACGTGTTTAATTGTGCAATTTTTATTGAAAATGTTTGTAAGATATATTTTAGTTGGTAAGCCATAAATAAATAAAATATAACTGTTGTAAGAACTGATGATCAAAAGAATAATGATACGAATTTGTAAATGGTAAAATTGGTGTCCTTTTCCCTGATGAAAAAAAAAATATATATTTAAAATAATAATTACTTGTAATCCAACCAAGGGTGAATCGGGAGACCAGTTTTCGCCGAGAGTTAGGTTTTATTTAGCAGTGCAGGAGGACCAGCACATTATCAGGATGGTCGAGAGTTAGGTTCGAAACATATTTAATAATATAAAAAAAAAGATTGAAGATTGACCGATTGACAATCCAAAATAAATTAAGATTATTCTTTGTATTCTATTTATTTGTAAAGACCTGATTATAATTGTTTTAGAACTTACTTACTTGCCAGATACTTCTTAACCGTACTCTTGTGTTTGGAGTAATCAATAATAATGAAGTTCAATTCTATATTGTATAAGAGAATAACTAAACTGTTATTTAAGTACTAGTTTCCTATAAGTGTAGTCTCTTATAACAATATGTTAAAATTATATTAGTTAATTAAGGTTATAAAATATGTTAAAATGTCCATAACCCTTCGATAGATTTAAGGAAAAGTGTTATGTGAAATTGTTATTGTGTATTTAAAAAGATGATTGCTGTTGAGTTTCTTGCCACTTCTTCTCAACAGATCGACTTTCCGAAGTGGTGGTAGATTCAATTTCAATGGTTTTTGGTTTTGACTTTATTTTCCTTTTTTAACATAAGCGAGAGTGAGTTTGTCAGTTCTGTTACTTTCTTAAATATATAAAGTGTGCACGAGGACGTGCACTGAGTCAGGATGGGCGAATGTAACGTTCAGTTCAAAAGTCAGTAACTTTCGTAATAAATAAATAAACTTTCTTATGTCAAAATATGTAACTGTCATGATTGTCAAGTGAATGGTTGAAAGATTTGGGATCTTTGGACTATGGTTTGGAGAGGAGGGATAATTGAGAATTTGGTCAGTCGGACTAGAGGCTTACGAGCGAGCGGTCATCATATTGAATTGTTTTAAAGTGTACCTATTGGAATAATTTGTATTAATTTTATATTGAATTGGAAGGCAAAAGTCAGCCAATAAACTGTTGAACAATGCTGAGGAGTTTTATTCACAACAATATGGTATATTCATAATAATATAGATAATTGAATATTGTGACTAGTTGTGTGATACTAATTAAGTTAGGTGACTATGTCGTGGAAAAAAAGTTTAGTAAGCCTACAGGAACTAGGTAATTTAATTAAAATTATGGTCATAGACTGAGATCGTAGAAATTTTATTCAATTTAGTGTAAAAGTTACAAAAATGCCCATAAGAGAAAAACTCCTCCGAGTGGGGGTTTCTTTGCAGCTTAATTGTGACATAAGTAAGGATGTTAGAAGAATGTTTTTGTTTTGGGGAATAAAAGAAAATTAGAACTAAAAGTTAATACTTATCTATTTATTGTTAATCGGAGTTCACTATCGTAACAAGGCCGCTGGCCGGAGGTAAGAAAGCCTATATTTCCGTTTTTCATACGGAACACATTCTGTTTTTAGCATAATTCAGTGGAACATGTTCAGAACTAATTCTTTGAATCACTCATTGCTTCCCAGACATGGGACTCCGCTGAGTTTAGACACATCAACTTGACTCATAGGGATCACCTCCGCACACGCTTCCTAAACCTCATCAATCCAGGTAGGTACCCTCTTTGACTGAGTGCTACCCACAGGCCACACCAGAAGTTGCAAGCGTCGGCCTTATCTGGTATGCGCCCAATCAAGCAGGGTTTGGAACTCTCCAGGGATTTATAGAACTGCCTCTGATCATTCAAAAAGAGACGATTTTGGATGTCTATCTGTATTGGATGTATTTTGTATCTCTCATGTATCTTTGCTCATGCAGCTATCTTTTGCTTCAGCTAGTTGAAGCACTCGGTTGATGTCAGTTTTCGGGTGAAGTCTGGTCTGGTAAAGTTAGTGTCGATTCCGGAAAACTCTCCTGAAAACGCACAATCCTTGGCCCGGTGTTGCTCGAGCTGAAGCAAGTTAGCTTGCCGATGAGGATTCTGGCTTGTTCGATACGACGCTCAATCCACCTCTTCCAAGCGTTACGGTACAGCGTTACTCCGAGGAGTAGCACGTCCAGCAGTTGGGCTTGGAGCAGTGATGGCGCCAGTAAATCGACATACCAACAGATCAGAGCTGCTCTCCAAATGTTGGGGCAGCATCCGATTAACGGCCTCAACGACTTGCCTATTATGCCTGCATGGTAATCTTCGGCCTTCCTTCAAGGGGAGTATTAAATTCTTCCTTTGTGGAGCTTTCGTCAGTTAAACTGCATTGAAAATGCTTCTAAAGTTCTATTACTACCTGCAACAATATATATATTTTACATGCTTAATGAAAAAAAAACTTACAAATCCACTAGACTCCCCTACGAATTCTCAAAAGTTTCCCTCGGTTTCTCTGGTCTGCCATCATCCAACCCTGATTTCTTCGAAGTCTGTTAAAAACCAATTATAATTTATTTTTTTTAAGTGATGTAATTTTTTCATTCCAGTATAAAGCTGTTGTTGTCTTGGATGGAGGAAGTGCAAGTACAGCAGTAGCATCATGAAAATGAAAAATACATCTGTGCCGGTAATTACATTTTATCATATAATTCTGAATTATTTAACAACAAATTTTATAATTCTAGTAGCTTTACAGAGCTTTAAAAGCTTTGGCCCTATACCTGTAGGAATAAAGAAGTTTGGGCAATAAATCCTTTTGCGTTTTATTGCCCAACTTCTTTTGAAGCTACAAAGAAGTTAAGCCATATGCTTTTTTAGCTGGCTATAAGACGCTAAAGAATTTTTCATATTTGTGGTAATATCAGATATAAGCACGGATTCTTCCGTAATAAATATAATCAACAAATGGCAAACATAAAAAAACGGACTTCAAATAACTTTTTTAAATTCTTGTCGAAACTATCTGAAATACGTTTTTTTTTTCAAAATGTACTAGGTAAATCAATTTCGACTCTTATTCTCATGTCTCATCTGCCAAACAGATGAGTTGTTCAACATGAAAGTCTATTATTCAAATCTAATAAAAAAATATTAAGGTTTCAACAGTGAGGATTCTTGCTTGAGGGGCAATTGGGACATGCCTATTTGCTATTCCAGACCAATGTGCCTGAGTGCCATTGTGATGATTAAAACATTTATAATGTTAGTAAGACGTCAGATACTCCAGTTGCCCCCTTCAATTTTGAATGTCCCCGTTCCCCCTCAAGGGGAAAATCTGGATGTGTTCCCAGATTACTGGGACACTTCCACTAGTCAGTCAAAACAAATTCAAATTCGATTAACACTTTAATGTATACTGTAGTCTCACATACCTACTGTTACTGCGTCTGTAGTAATACCTCTTAAAATCAATCAATCGATCCTTGCCCTCGTCTTTTGTAAATAAATAGATGCTTGTTATTTTCAGATAATGCAGACTGCTGAAACTACAACTGATTAATGGGACCGGACTCGAGAAACAAAAACATCAAGTATTTATAAATTAAAACCATAAAATAGTACACAAAAATAGTTCAATAAAATAGTATAAAAAAATTAGTTGAAATACTGAAATAATGTTCCGTTTCTTTTCTAAAAAGTATTGATTATAGAATGAAAACGACATTCACAATGCTTAGGTTTCTGAAAAAAAAATATTTATATGTAAAAATTAAACTGGTTGATTGTTGTTCTGAAACTACTTAAAAATATTCTGTAAATTTTTGGATGCTGTTTGTTAACCGTCTAGCATAGTGAATGCTGTATAAAGGGTAGTGCTTGTGAAACCATTGTTGAAGTATAAAGTGTTCTCAATTTTGAAAATGGTTCGTTTAGTTATATGCTAACATCAAACTTTGTCCGTGGTGTAGGAGTAGTATCAACAATGACCTTACTAGAGATGATGTAAACTTCTATTAGCAGATAAGGTGCAGTGTCCGTTACAAAAAAATTTGGTGTGCTTAAAATAATATGTAAGTAGAATAATATAAGGTGCTTTATTAAAAAAATTATAATAGTTCAGGCTGTTGCTGTATATTAACAAATGTGACTTTTTACCGACTTCCAAAAGAGATTCCAATTACCAGGATTCGGAAATTGTTAATCCTATTAATAGAACGAAAACAAAGCATTACATCAGTGCTTTTCAATTTCAAATGAATGAGCTTGTTATACAACATTATTTTTTGTAACCTGAAAGCAGTTTGTTCAGAATCGGTGACAGAATCGATTGCAACAGTTTTTATGTCATGACATATTTTAACTCAATAATATCTACAGAGAGTTACATAAGGTACACACTTACTTCACATATTTTGAAACTCTGGGTCCGTAGACCGGCGAAGGGTTCTTGAAAAGGATATTTTCGAAGGTTTCGTCAATATAAGTCTATAGTGCCGTCGTTGCGTGCCAGAGGGGGAATGTGGGATATGGCGTCTATAGAGAATGTATGGAGTTTCGCTATTTAAACAGATGGCAGTCGGGACTGCCGACATTTGTGGCCAGGGATGTCTTATAACCTTCCCAATCGGTAAAGGCTTTAAGGGGAGAAGTTTGGGGTTCTGTTCGCTGAGGACTACGTTTACGGGACGGTCATCAGAGTCAAGGTCATCGAGTGAGTAATGATGATCGGGTGGCCTGTCATGACCGTTGTACACACCGTTGCTTCCAAGTTGTGAAATGAGGTGTTGCGATTGGGATGTAGAAGATGGCAGTGCGGCCACCTTGTGCGACAACCCTGTTCTTTCAAGATAGTATTTGCGGATGTAGAGTCCTCTAAGGTGCTTAGCAAAGTTTGTTGCAAAGTTTTCTGGACAAGGAAGAGGTCAAGGTCGTGATTTTCAAGGTAGAGCTTAAAACTTCTAAGAGGTTGAGATAGAGCGAGTGCGCGGTGGGTGGAAGAGTTTGGACATAAGATATCGATATCTATATTCAGTGACTCTAGGATTTCGTCGAGTTTGGTCATTATGTTTGCAGTTATAATCTCCAAATATAATGACTGATTGGCTCAACCCCAGTATGGCCTCAAAGTCGCTGCGAAGGGGAGACTTCTCCTTATCGCTGGGAAGGTAGATGGAAGCAATGATGATGGACGGGTGGCCTGTGATGGCCACCTTGCATACAGTTGCTTCCAGGTTGATGAGAGGAGGTGTTGGTATTTGGATACAGCGGAGACCACGCTTGGAGTAAATGGCAGTGCCGCATTAGCGTCGACTCTGTCATTTCTTACCAGCGAGTATTTGGGAATTGAGAATCCTCTACGGTGCTTGGGTTTGAGCCAAGTTTCCTGGACTAGAAAGAGGTCGAATTCGTGCTTTTGAAGAAAGTGTTTGATTTCGTGAAGATTGGAGCGGAGTGAACGCGCGTTAAATGACCTCGAGGCTTAAGCCCTCTGGTTTGATCTTGAGCGACTAGAAGTAACTGTGGGAGCACGGACATTATTATTTACCGCCATTGAGAAGGTTTCTAATGTGACGAATGAAGGGTGCGTGTTTGCCGATGATCCTAATAACATCGAAGTCAGTCCTAGCTGTCGCGAGCTCAGCATCGATAGCTAAGTAAGCGTCGAGATGTGCGAATTCGAGGAGGGCCGCTAGGCTAAGTTGGGACTTTGCCTGAGGAATACTGTAAGGAGCTTGGAGGTAAGACAGGCTTGCTCCAAGCCGGTGAAGCCAGCATTGGGGCGGGTATGGCCTGAGGGGCCTTTTGGGAATTCGGAGGGACGCTGACGGTGGGTTGCGGGCGAGGGGCGGGCTTCTTAGGCACGGCCGCTGACGCGAGTTTGGGCTTCGGAGCCCTAGGACAGCCGCGGTAATTAATTGGCTGTGTGGCCCGAGTTGCCACACAGTACGCAAGCCGGGTCGGTGGGGGATTCGCGGGTGCGGGTGCATTCTCGAGTCGCGTGTGGTTCTAGGCACTTGACGCATCTAGGGGACGCACCACTGTTAGCTGACGTGACTGTGGCCATAGGACTGGCAACGGTGGCATTGGTCGGGGTAGCCCGATTCGCGCGGGCCTTCTACATGGATGTTGGAGATGTTGCAAACCTTACTAAGTTGCTAAAGATGCGCTTGCCTTTGGGCTTGTTTGGCAAGATTTGATTTGAGGGGGCATTTTTTACCGTTCTTAGTTTGGATTGGGTGGACGGATTCCACGGGATCATTCCACATTATTTACGAGATCATTGCGGACTTCTTCCTCGGTTATTTCGGGAGGGATTCCACGAATTATTGCACGGACCACTCCTCCGGGAGGGCGTAGGTATGACATTGGATTTTATTTTCTGCGAGGTATCTAGTTAGATTGTGGTAATCGGTTACCGTATTTATTTCTATTTTTAAAAAGTCGCCCCTATTGGACACTTTTGAGTATTGAATTTTTAGAGTCACGAATTTGTTCGCGATTTGAGTCCACTTATGTTTGTCTTTGAGGAAGACAGGTGGCGGTTTTTTCGTCTAGTTAGGGGCCGCGTTGTTTGGCGCCGGAGTTTTGCGCTTGGGTGAAGCGCCTGAGGACCGAGGAGGAGAGGCGGTGTTACGTCGCTGGTTTTTTGTGAGTGACTATTTGCCAGTCGGGATTTTGCGATAGAGCGATGCGAGGCTTAGAGTCCTCATCGCCGCTGTCTGACTCGGACGACTTACGGTCGATCTCGAGTTCGGACGCCGAGTCTTCGGTAACGTAGCTGTCGGGGGACGCGGGGGCGTCGAGTACCACGGGGTACTGCGACTGGGGAGCGTGAGTGAAGCCCGGAGGGGGTTGGATATCGGAGCATGTACTGCTTGCTCTTGAAGGGCAGCGCGATTGACGAGCTTTTCTCGATTTTGACGATGAACGCGACGAACCAGATGAGGTTTTATCATAGGGTTTGGCGATGGACCGGTTCGAGCGCGACAGAGAACGCGAGGCTTTAGAAGCCGGGACCTGTGTGGTCTGGGATGATGAGTCCAAGAGGGCCGGAGGGAGCGAGGCATGAGGGGCGCGATGGAGGCCTGAGTGGCCGGGAGGAACGCGGATGATGCCTGAGGGGCTGATGCGAAACCCCGAGATGATGACGTGAACGCCGCCATCATTTGTTCGAATCTAATTTGCGTATCTTGTTGGAATTGATGGAATTTTTGGGACTGGAGATGGAGAGCTTGGAGAGTCTGACTTGCCTGCTCCCGAAGCTCTTGGGGCTCTTCGGGCCTAGCCCTGGATTCGATGGGGGCCTCCATCGAACCCGGGGAACCTAACCTACTCTGGAAGGAAACCTAATTGTGACTGTTCCCGTCGAAAGCTCGAGACAGTGGACTGTAGGTTTTCTTCTTTTCAGGGGTTCAGAAACAAAGCACTTTTCTTCTATTCTATTCAGGTCTTGAGGCGAGGAGAAGGTTTCTTGAGTCTTTGGCAGCTGAAGTCAGAGTGTCGCCCTAGGCGACGGGCACGGGCTTTTCCAGCATTTTCCCGCCAAAAAAGCCTTTCCCGCCTAGATTTCCTGCCAAGAAACCTCCTGTTTCCCCCTCTAGAACCTTTTCTTTATTTTCCTTTAATTCTTACATATTACCTTATTTCTACTTATTATATACAATTAGCATCCTATTTGGCATATCGTGACCATAACATCTGTTGCGAGCGGCGAGCGGTAAGCGTGTGGCGGCGGATTTTTTTTTCCTGCCAAAGAATGTCACCCTACTGTGGCACCCCAAAGGGCGACCACAGATAAGGAGAGGGTGAATACTCCTAGTACGCACTGGGCCCTGCACGGGAATAAATCCCCGCCGACAGTAGCAACCGCTCGCCGACGGAATGCCACCGTATACCCAGCCAGTGTGAGACTTCTACTCACTAAACATCCCCTTCTCCGATCCCTAACTCAAGAGCTATTCCTAGATCGTGTAATGAGCTACCACCCCGTGGGATCCGGGGCGCGCATCAGGCATCCTGACGGATGACCCGTAGTGAACGCGAGTTGAACGAACAAAGGGTGAGGCCCTTGGGTTTAGTCTTGCGACCAGTCATGACTGTAGTGTTAATTATTACGGAGGACGGGTTGTTATTGTCCATTTAAAAGTAATTGAATTTTCGAGATTATGGTGTCGTGCCTTCCCAGTACGTCAAGTATGTCTGTCGTGGTGCGGGCCGCTTAAGTTCGCGGTTAATGGCTGTATATTCGGTGATGTGAGCGAAGGCCAGTAGGGAACCTTTTGGTTGGGGCTGAGTTGGGCGGGGGGGCGCCTGTCTTGGCTGGAGAGGGGGCTTGACCCATGTCGAGATTTTCGGCGTGGGGGGGGCTATACCTTGATTTGGGGCCTAGCGGGAAGTCGCTAGTCACCAATTTAGGAGGAGAGGGAGGGGGGGGGGGGGGCGGACGCTTGCTGAGCGAGGCCGCGGAATGTGGTTTGGGGCGTGGGGCTCTGGGACAGCCGCGGTAATTTGCGGTGTGGCCAGATTGGCCGCACATCACGCAGGCTGGGGGGGGGGGGAACTCACGGGTGCGGGGCGGAGCAGTTGGCCGCCGCGTGTCCATAAAGTTGGCACCGGTGGCACTGCGCAGGGTTACCTGACTTACGTGGGGACTCCACGCGGATGTTGGAGAGGCCGCACACTGTGCTGACCTCGAATACGGCCTCAGCAGCAGGGACGTTCTGGAGAGAAACCAGAACGAGATGGAAGCGCTTGCCGCGATTGTTGTGCATCTTGTGCACAGCCTCCACGGACAGATTTTGGGATTTGAGGTCCAGGAGGACCTCCTCGTTGGAAGAATAACTCGTTTTTTACGCTCCTCAGAGAGGGCGTAAGTATGGTAGGCAAGGTGCCTGTTGGTGAGTAAGGAAGTTAGGCTTCTGAAGTCCTCAATGCTTGGGACTTTGATTTTTATGAAGTCGCCCGTGTTTGACGCCTTCAGAAAATGAATGCGCTGGTTAGCGCAGAGGGCGGAGACCTCAGACCACCTATTCTTCTCCTTTAGGAAGATAGGTTTAGGTTCTCCTTCTCCTTTAGGTTAGCCTCGGGCGGGACGGGGGTGCAGCGGGAGGCTGGCTTAGTGGGGGTCGAGGCCCTGGGAGCCGGGGTCTGCTGGGAGGCCTGTGTGGCCGGAGGCAGTGCCTAGGCTGCGCTGCTTCCTGCTTCTTTTTCTTGGGAGAAACAGTGACAAATCCATCCTCGTCTTGGGACGCGACTGAATTTGTCACTGGCATTGGAGTTGGAGGAGTCGGTCACGCTAGTCGCAGTGCGCTTGGTGCCGAGCGACTCGCTGCCGGAAACGTAGTAGTCAGATTACAAATGGGACTCAGAATCTGAGAAGGGAGTGGGCGGGAGTGCCTTATGGGCTCGAGAGAAGCCTGGGGGCGAACGTACACACCTAGGCGGTATGTACGGAGTTTCGTGGGCCTGGGAAGGCAAGGGGCCGTGACTGTTAGTCGCGGATGTAGGGGCCGGATGTTGGTAAATGGCCTGAGGGGCCGGGTATGATGAAGAGGCCTAAAGGACCGGGTAGATCCAAGGGTCCTAAGGGTGCGAGGGCCTGAGGGGCCGGGATCGGCGCAGGGGCCTGGTGCATGTTAGCAATTGTAGCCTGCATGTGCAGAAACTGCGATCGCATGGCCTCCATTTGGGCCTGGAATGGGGCTAGCATGGAGTTCAGCACGGCCTCCATGCTTTGATCCCGGGATTCGATGGTGGACGCCATCGAACCCGGTGGAGAGCAAAAGGAAATTGAGGTCAGAACTCAAACGAACCTGAAAAATAAAAGACCTTGCTGCTGAACGGCACGAACACAACGAACGAGGGGGGGGGGGGGAAGATGCGTGCTCCTAATTCGAGCAGGCGCCGACCGTCTCCCTGAAAAGGCCCAGTGCAGTGGGTTCGGGTCTGCCGGATTACTAGCCCAGGAGGGCTAGCAGCGTTCCGGGTCGATGCTGCTTCAAGTTCGCTCTGAAAAGAGAGAAAGTTAATCAAACTTTCCAGTTATTGAATAACGAAAAGTTCGCGAGTGCGTCGCTAGTAAGCAAGTGGCGCCACTGTCGAAAAACGGGTACTAAACGCGAGCAATACCGTAGCGAGAGCCGCGGTCAAAATTTGATGCACTAAGGCGGCAATACCGTCCGGAGAGCCGGGACAATAAGCGCGGGAGTCGGTAAAAATCTTATCGAGTCGACAAGACTTACCGATCGACAACGGAGCACTGAACAAACGAATGGCACGACCACTGCGCACGAACGATGAAAGCGAACAGCGACCTGGTGAGAGCCGCGGTCCAAATAAGGTACGAGCGGAGAGCCGCGGAATCGATAAATGATAAACGATAACGGCGATAACGATGGCGGCGGACTTTCTGCCCGCGCATATTTATATTACCTCGTCCCCCGCCTCTGGTAGTATAAATACTCGCCCTGCGCCGCTCGTGTACCGACAGTTTGCTTTCATCGTTCCTGGCCGCAGTGGCCGTGCTTTCCGTGTGTTTTGTGCTCTAAGATGATAAGATTTTTATCGACTCTCACTTTACCGTTTATCGTTTATCGCGGCTCTCCGTACGGTATTGCTGCGTTTTGGTATCCGATTTTTCGACAGTGGCGCCACTTGCGTTCTAGCGACGTATTTGCGAACTTTCGTTATCATATAACTGGAAAGTTTGATTAACTTTCGCTCTGAAAAGAGCGAACTTTAAGCATTTTTTTTAGTTTCGCGTTGGACAAGTTGAAACCTAACGGTGACAACGAAGCTTGTTAGCGTCGACCCGGAACGCTGCTAGCCCTCCTGGGCTAGTAATCCGGCAGACCCGATCCCATTGCACTTGGGCCTTCCCAGGGAGACGGTCGGCGCCTGCTCGAATTAGGAGCACGCGTCTTTCCCCCCCCCCCCCCCCCTCGTTCGTTGTGTTCGTGCCGTTCAGCGGCACGGTCTTTTTCTTACAGGTTCGTTTGATTTCTGACCTCAACTTCCAATTGTTGTCCACCGGGTTCGATGGCGTCCACCATCGAATCCCGGGATCAAATCATGGAGGCCGTGCTGGCCACCATGATAGCCCCAATTCAGGCCCAAATGGAGGTCATGCGACAGCAGTTCTTGGACTTCCAGACTGCGATCGCTAATATGCCCCGGCTCCCTGCGCAGTTCCTGGCCCCTCAGGCCCTCGCACCCCAGCAGCCCCCTCAGGGCACATGGACCCTCCCGGCCCTTCAGGCCTCACCATCACACCCGGCCCCTCAAGCCATTCATCAACATTCGGCGCCTACATCCGCGGGCAACATTCACGGCCCCTTGCCTTCCCAGGCCGACGAAACTCCGTACATACCAACTAGGTATGTACGTACGCCCCCGGGCTTCTCCCGAGCCCATAAGGGACTCCCTCCCACTCCCTTCTCAGATTCAAAATCTGAGTCCGCGATGGAAACTGACTTCTATGTTTCCGGCTGCGAGTCCCTCGGCACCAAGCGCACTGCGTCTAGTGCGACCGAGTCCTGCTCCATTTCAACAGTGACGAATCCTGTCGCGTCCCTAGACGAGGATGGATTCATCACTGTTTCGCCCAAGAAAAAGCGAAACAGGAAGCAGCGCAGCCTAGGCGCTGCCTCCCCCGCAACGGTCACTCAGACCTCCCCCACCCCGGCCGCTCAGGCCTCCCCCCCGGCCACTCAGGCCTCCACTCCGGCCACTCAGGCCCCCCTCCTGGCCCCTCAGGCCACCCCCCCGGCCCCTCAGGCCCCCCAACCGACCCCGGCTCCCCGGGCCACGACCCCAAACAAGCCAGCCTCCCGTTGCACCCCCGTCCCGCCCAAGGCTAAGAAGCCACCACCTATCTTCCTTAAGGAGAAGAATAAGTGGTCTGAGGTCTCCGCCCTCTGCGCTAACCAGCGCATTCAGTTCTTGAAGGCGTCCAACACGGCCACTTCATCAAAATCGAAGTCCCAACTATTGAGGACTTCAGAAGCCTCACATCCCTCCTAACTAATAGGCATCTTGCCTACCATACCTACGCCCTCCCTGAGGAGCGTAAAAAGCGCGTAATTCTTTGCGGAGTTCCCTATGAACTCCCCAACGAGGAGGTTTTCCAGGACCTCCAATCCCAGAATCTGCCCGTAGAGGCTGTGCATAAAATGCTTAATAGCCGCGGCAAGCGGTTTCACCTTGTTCTGGTCATACTCCAGAACGTCCCAGCCGCCAAGGCCGTTTTCGAGGTCAGCACAGTGTGCGGCCTCTCTAATATCCGTGTGGAGACCCCACACAAGTCAGGCTACCCCGCGCAGTGCCACCGGTGCCAACTTTATGGACACGCGGCGGCCAACTGCTCCGCCCCCCCCCGTTGCGTGAAGTGCCTAGAGCCTCACGCGACTCGCGAGTGCTCCCGCACCCGCGAGTCCCCCACCCCCCCAGCCTGCGTGCTGTGCGGCCAATCTGGCCACACCGCAAACTACCGCGGCTGCCCTAAGGCCCCACGCCCCAAACCTCACTCTGCGGCCTCGCACAACAAGCGCCCGCCCCCCCCAACCCCTGCCCCCAAATTGGTGACTAGTGACTTCCCGCAAGCCTCCACCAAGTCTAGGTCTAACCCTGCCCCCACGCCGAAAATATCGACCTGGGGCAAGCCCCCCCCTGCCGCCTAGACAGGCGCCCCCGCCCCACTCAGCAGTCTAAGAGAACCTTAGACCTAGGCCCTACTGGCATTCGCAAACATAAGCGAATATACGGCCATCAACCGAGAGCTGCAGTCAGCTCTCGACGTACCCACCGACGTACTTGACATCCTGGGCAGGCACGAGGCCATAATAACGAAAATTCAAAATCTTTTAAATGGACAGTAACAACCCGTCCTCCGCAATAATTAACACCACAGTCATGACTGGTCGCAAGACTAAACCCAAGGGCCTCACCCTTTGTTCATTCAACGCACGTTCACTACGATCCAACCAAACCAGACATAGAGGTCAAAATAGAAATTGGCCTATAGTCCCACCCAACGGCACAGTTAACGCGAAGGCTAGTAGTAATACACTCGAATGTCAGATTCATTGACTTCATGCAGTGCCATTGGGTTGAGAGGAGAATTTGCTGGGCAGTGGGGAATATTACTACTTTTGTTTTGCCGAAAATGATTATTTTGAATAGCAAATGCTAAATTTTTACCTATATCAACAAAATAACTGTTTGCGTCGTTGATGGTGATATTAGGATTGTTCGATTTTTTTTTATAGTATGTTGGAGGTATCTTTTAGTTGGTCCATATTAGTGATCATTTTGATTGCTTTCCATGTGTTTTTAGGATTTTTTTCTGCACTTTTAAGAAGATTCTTTTCATAATTTCTTTTAACTTGTCTCAAAATGGTAGAACAAAAGTTTCGATACCTGGTATATATAATTTTAAGGGTTTCATTATTTTGGGACTTTTTAAAATTTTTATGTAATTTGTCACGATTTCGTATACATTTGAGTAAACCTGGGGTGATCCAAGGTTTAATATTCCTATTCTTTTTGGTAGTCTGTACCAATTTTGAATTATTAGTTATAGCACTATTTATGATAGATATTAATTTATCAGTGGCTTCGTTAGCATTTAAAGACTCATAAACAGAAGAAAATCAGTGTTTTCTAGTTCACATTTGAGACTAACGTAATCTATTTTATTAATAAACTGAGGAGGAGATTCTGTTTTATTTTTTTCTGCTGATAACGATAATCGTAGGGAGATGATCCGTTACTACTGATTCTATTACCAAGGTGGTTGAAAGACAACTAGTTTTTAAAAGTACGTGATCTAGGCAATTGTTTTAATGAGTAGGATATAGATGTTTTGGTAATAAACCGTGTGAGGCATTTAGCATTAAGTAGTCGTCAGATCGTTTGTCAAGATTGCCATCTTTTATATCGATGTTAATGTCACCTACGAGAGCGACAGTTTTAAATGTACCTAGTGAAGACAAAACTTTATCCAAGGACTGTGAGAAATTAGCAAAATTATCGGTAGATCTGTATGAAGGAGAACGATATATAGCGATAAGAGATATATAGTGATAGCAAAGACTCGAGCCTTTAAGTCACAAATTTAAAGCTTACAAGCCGTTTCTAAAGGCGGACTCATAAAATAGGACTACTAGCGTCGAACGAAAAAAAGTTTTAAGTCTCTTTTCAGGATCGGGTTAATGGGAAGGCATTATTAATTAAAGTTCAATGTTATGTTATTTTCTTTTATAATAAGTAGGTATACCTACTCGTACGTGATTGAATGAAATGTAATAAAGCAAAGGTTCTAAATTTTTGAAAATTAATCACAAAAACGTTTAACCAGGATAAGAGGCACATTGATGATTGTATGCGTTTATTGCTCAAACGATTCCTTTTTTCTTTTATTGATTATTAATTAATAAAAAAAACCTTAAAATAAAAGCTTTATTGAAGTAGCACCTGTAATTCATCTATATTTTTATTTATACTGCGAATATTCATATGAAAAATATTAATCACGTTACTATTTACGTGGATGTAGTCACAACAGTCCTCGGGTTTACAAATATGGGCACCCTCAAGCATGTGGTTATCGATGTCGTGTAAAATATTTTCGATATTACTTGTGTTATTCATAATGGTTAAGCTATATACAGAAGACATGTCAGCTTTAGGAACACATCAGACAAAAAAAGAACCTTAACAGTAGTAGTAGTAACCAGGTCGTATAGTAACATATAATGGGTTGGTGTAATAGTATATGTGTTTTGAGTATGTGAGTGATTGGTAAGAGTAGTGTGTATATACAAATGAATCCTAAATCTAAGATCATATGAAATTACTATGAAAGTTACATGCAGATTTAACGAGATTACTGTAATAAAAATAAGATATAAGACCTATAGTCATTTTTGTTGTAAACTTTTAAGATCGTCTTCGGTTTTAATAAGTACATGTTGAGCTCCATCCGTTTTCCGCACAAAAATTCTACCATAGGAGATCCAGCAATACTTGTATTTGCTTTTGCTAGCGAAATCGCGGGCCAGATAAAACAGTCGCTTAGTTTTGGAAGATAGATTTTCAGAGATAAATATTGGGACTCGTGTGCCCTTTAACCGTAAGTGTTCAGTATGTAGTTTATTTTCTTTATTTGCTTTGTTGAAGGATTTCAAACAGGCCAAAACTCTTTCCTGTGCTAGTACAGTAGTAAAATCCACGATAATTGGGTGAGTGTTTTGCTTATTAGGGACTCTGAACACGTCTTTTATCTCTGTCTGCTGTAGGGGTGCTTTGATCCCTTTAGGTAGTTAACGACCATTTCCTTATTTGTCATTTTCTAGATTTGACTATTTCCGGATTTGACAACATTTTGCTGTGACCAGGTGGTAAGAGGCCCATTTCCTGTTATGACCACTTTTTTATCCGTCCACTCTTAGTACAGTATACAAACTAGGTAATTCTAAAAAAATATTAATTGTTAATTATTTAAATAAGTTAAATTTACTTCGCAAGTGGCTTACCTACTATGCTACTAGTGGTTAAAAAAAGTAGTTAAGTACTTAAAATAATTTATTAAACAAAGGTAAACAAAAGAAATGTGGGTAACATATTGTGTCTGGTGAAAACAAAAATTGAGCTTAAAGAGATACAAAAACGATGAACAAAAACAAAATAATTTTCTTGAAAACTTTCCTTCTTTCTTTCTTTACTTGAAAAATCTTATATAATTAAATTTATTTTATTATTATTTAAATAAAAAATAATTTACAAGAAACTTCAGTATTGAAGTTTATTCAATACTTAAGTTTCTTGTAAATTATTTTTTTAAGGTAGTCAATGCAAGAGATTTCCTTTTCTTCTAATTGCTGTAGTAAATTCTTTAACTCCTTATCAAACTTAATATCCCGAAGCCTTCTATTTTTTTTAAGAGGAAGAAATAAACTTTTTTTAATTCTGTAATCATAATGAGTAGCTTCCTTTTTTATACCATGAACAAAGGCAAAGAACGTGGGTCTTTTTGATATCCTGGCATTTACTCTCCTGTGCCATCCTTCTAGCGAATTTGTAGTACGATGTCTCAGATAGGCGCAACTTAATATATTCGGGTCTAATTTCAGCCACTGCTCTTCATAGTATTTTTTAAAAGCCAACGTTACGTCACTTCTTGGCGTTAAGTTAATAATATCATACCAAGTATTTACAATGTGATTATATGGCAATAATGGTAATAATGACGCCATCCTCGTTAAATTTCGTCCATCTGCACTGTAAGTTAAATTAACTGATTTTGCCTTCTTCCAAATGTTTTTATTATAATGGTAATAACAAGTGCTCAATTGGCAGTTAGGGAACACAGATTGAATAGCATTCATTGCGGCTTTTTCGTAATCACATTTATAATTTTCAATTACTACTCCCAAGTTCTCCTTAATCAGCTTAAAAAAACGCGTGTAGGTGTCCTGACTTTTGTTAGGCAGTAATCCATATATAATAGGAATGACGTTGGTAGTGTTGATATCAGAATATAAATCAATATGAATGGTATATAATTGGTAAAATACCCTAGGTACGCAAGCAAATGTACCATCGCCAAAAAAAAATCCTTTTGAAGAATCTTTAATCAATAACTTTGACTGTTTAGAACAAAAAATAATAATTTTTTCATCATCCCCATCTTCGCAAATTAGAAAGTCTTTGCCATAGGCTGGTGGTACATGTACATCTTGAATTTTCTTGAAATCTAGTTTCTTGCTATTCAAAAATTTTCTTCTGCAATCATAAAGACCAGATTTTACTGATGAAAAATTTGGGATATCCTCAACGTCATCTGATGAACATTGTTGTTTTAATGTTTCAAATTTCTTTTCAAAAATTTTTTGAACTGGCTCGCTGGTTTCGCACACTTCAACTTTGCACTCGTTAAGCGCCATTAACATTTTGTTTTTAATACCACATGGTGAGCAAGTATGCTTACTTTTTCTAATGTATGAGGTTTTTTGTTTATTCAATGTTAGGATAGTTGAACTACAATCACTTCTCATTACACATCTCCAGCGACTTGATCCGGTTTTATTTTTTGAACTTAAATTATATCTGTGGTCCTTATAAATTAATGTATCTTTGCCTCTCTTATTTTTTGTAAATATAAATTTCTGTTCCGACATCATAAAATTATTTTATTTTATAATCACAAAGCACAAACAATGCAATGACTAATAGAAACATGTCAATTTATGACTCATATTTATTTAAAGATTTATAAGTGGCCAGCATTCAAGGAAGAGGTTTCATACCGTACTTTTTTTTAACCACTAGTAGCATAGTAGGTAAGCCACTTGCGAAGTAAATTTAACTTATTTAAATAATTAACAATTAATATTTTTTTAGAATTACACCTAGTTTGTATACTGTACTAAGAGTGGACGGATAAAAAAGTGGTCATAACAGGAAATGGGCCTCTTACCACCTGGTCACAGCAAAATGTTGTCAAATCCGGAAATAGTCAAATCTAGAAAATGACAAATAAGGAAATGGTCGTTAACTACCTAAAGGCTTTGATCACATTGCAAGTATCACAAATTAACTTAACTAAGTCATCTTTAGTTTCTTTCTCTGGCTTCGGTATGTTCCTTATTTCAAGGCTCGTATTTCTGCTTTGCTTTTCGAACTGATCCAGTTTTACTTCCAGAATTTTTATGTATTTTTGGTCCTCCTTGCTCTGTTGTTCAATTTGTGAATTTTTTTTTAGAATATCTTCATATTTAGCTGCTGTAAAGTCCACAGATTCTTGAAGTTTAGCATTTTGAGCTTTTATTTCTTCAATTGATGATTTCAATTCATTAAACATTGCTAGGATTCTTGAGTCTGTTTCGGTCTCACTAACGGTACAATTAACTTCAGGCGCATTCCTCCTTCGCTTAGACCCTTGACTTATAAAATCAGTTATGGGCCTTTGATCTGTGACCGGTAAAGAAGCGGTGGCTAAGTTGGACTCGGAGAGCGAGTGCGGAATTTTACTTATGCTTAGGTTCGGTGTAGACGGTGGTGTTCTTCTTAACGGCATTTTGGATAAAAATATAGGGTATAAAATTTAAGTATATTTTATATAAAACTGTTAAAATTTTATTAACAAGTTACATAAAAATAAAAATAATTAAAAAAAATAAAAATAGTAGCAATAAAACAATGCTGAGAAAAAAACATATAATGTACATAAACAAATAAAGCAATAATTATTATTATTACATTGTGATAAATAACCGCTAAGAACAACCGTCAGGCTTCTATTGTTTATGTAGGATTTAATCCATCGGAACAAATTGCCGTGTATTCCAAGGTTCCAAAACTTTAATCATTAAGGTATGGTGACAAATTTTATCGAAACATTTAGAAAACAATATGCCACGATACTTCTCAATGTCTGGGCGAGGTATACCTTTAGGAATAGGGGTATTCCATGCATTTTTCCAAATAGTTGGGTGGGACTATTCCTTTCTTTAAAGATTTATTATATGAAATTGTTAGAGGTAAAGCTAACCCGGAAGAACACTTACTTATAAGCAATGGATGTATGTGCATGATGTATATGTGTATATATATATATACACATATACATCAGACATATTTATGGTATATATAAATATGTGTAATAAACAACTTGTAACATAATGAAGAGATAATAATAATTGGTGATGTAGTTTATAAGTAACAGTAACACAAATTTGTTATCCTTACGATTCGGCCGAAAAACAAGTTCAAAGTTTAGGTCAAAATATCTAAGTGTCAACCCTAAAAACAGCTGTTAGCTTTTGATGAAATCTATTCGATGACAGATGGCGTAAAAGTAAAGTGATGTAACTAAGACAGATACTACAAAGTTCAGCCGGTGCCGGAAAGTTCATAAGGTCACTGACTGCGGCACAAGTCTTGTTTTTAGCTTATTAGGTTGACTAGGGTTGTCAAAATATTTTGTCGTAAAATGATTAAATAAATTTGTATGAAAGTATACCAGCACTGATCATTCTAATTATTTTACTGTGTATTCTACTTATGATATAGAAGCCTAGCCTTAAGTTTTATGTCTCCATTTTGTTACACGTTGTACCTATATAAGTTTTTTTCTGGTTGTAAGTTGTTGAGTTGTTTTTTTTATTTGTTTCTCTGTGACGTGTTCTTTTTGTATATTTTTTTTACTCTTAAGGTGTAAACTGTAAACCAGCGCTAAAGAGATGCTTGTTGCTCTGAGTAGCAATATGCTGAGGTTACACCTACCTCCACAAATGTACCTACTTACTGTTATTAATTGATATGTGTTTAAATTGTAAACTACATTTGTGATAATAAATATTTTCTTTCTTTCTTTCTTTCTTTCCTTCATGTACCCCATCAGAGCCAGCCCCTTTATTTACATTGACAGACTTTAAATATTTCAGAACAACGCTTTGGGTTATTTCTATAGTGCTAATGTCAATTGGAGCATTTTGAGGATGTGTTCAGTGTTCAGGTAATAAGTTTGAATCAGCTGGTTAAAAACCTAAATGTTCATTAAATAAATAACAAATATCTTCCCCTTCAGTTGCAGCACACCTTTATAGTACCTACATAGTTCGAGGTAATTTGTTTGTTGATTTTATATTTTTAACAAAAGTCCAAAAATACCTAGAATTAATTGATCTTAATATTTTGTTTAGCGAATTCAATGTAATTTTTATAGCATTCGTCTTCCAATAATTTTGACCGTTTTCTAATCTTAAAACTTTCATAAGTAATCTAATGGATTATTATAATTTTTTCATAGCTTGTGGTACTTTCTTTTTTCAGCCAAAACCTTTTTTGAAGCTTTTGTGTACCATATGGGAGAAGAACAAGATGATTTAACAGTACGAAGGGGTACATAAAGTGAGATAAGTTATTAACCGAATTCAAAAAAAGGAGGTTATCAGTTTGACCTGTATGTATGTATGTATGTATGTTTGTCCGCGATTTTCTCACGTTTGGGTGAACCGATTTGGATGCGGTTTTCAGAAAAACATTTGTCATGATTAGGAGAAGGTTTAAGTATATTGACCAACTTTAAAAAATAAGGTTCTCAATTTATCTGTTTATTTTGTATCAAAGATGAGCCGAATGTTCGGCCGAACATTGATATTTCGTAAAATATTTGAATTCAGCCGAATGTTAGATTGATTTGCCGAATAATTACCGAATACTAGTTTCCCGCAGATTTACCTGCATAACTCCTGATTAAAAGTAGCCAACTTACAAAGAGGAGTTTAACCTGTATGTTAATTATGTTTGTCATCGATTATCTTGCGTTTAGGAGAACCTTTTACTTACTTTCAATTTAGGGCTAGCTTTAAGTTTTTTCATAGTAAGTTAGTTTCCATATTTGTAGATACCTATAGTTGATAGATTTTTTAGTGATAAATTTTGGATAAGTTCTCAGCTGACTGTTCGCACGAAGATTGTTTTAAGCGAATCTCTTTTTGTCGTCAGTTTCTGCAGCACGAGCATGCTGGCGATACCTAGACAAGACCATCTCGTGCTGCATCAAGTCGTCTTATTTTTCGTTGGGATTTCATTCCTCTTCTTTCTTAAAGCGTCCTTCTCCATAGTTTTCTACCTAGGCCTCCAGGTAAAACGTATATAACAATAGCAGGTAGGTCAAAGTCATGATTGTACAGTACCAAAACATCACATTACCAGAAGAAGTAGGTAGTTACTAATACCAGAACTAGCCTAAAACTTATCACTAAAAAACTATCACTAATATCTATAACTGTAGAACCTAACTAACTATGAAAAAACTAATAACTAGCTCAAAACAAAAATCTAACACTAAAAAGTATGAAATAAAAAATAAATAAAAATAGTCATAAAACCAAAACCAAAATGAAAGCAAACTAATTATTTCTTTTTAAGAAAAAAGTGAACCGCATTCAAAAAACCAACCCACTAAAAATGTTAAACTAAATTTTTAGGACAACAAAGCACACTGCATCAGATGTACTAACATAATTACATGTTTTTATTATTATAAATTAAATAAAACTGTTAATATTGTAAGGAAATTAAAATGGGGAGGGCGCTGTTCTCTAAAATACAGACTTTCTAATTTAGGGGCCAGACATTTCACTTGGGTGCTACGCTTTCTTTGGCGGAAAAAATACCGAAAGGCACACACTTGAGGGCCACACGTCATCGTCGGCGCGTTGTCGTTGATACGTTCACCTTATAATTTTCTCTGTTTGGCAGCAGTCTTACTTTTATTGGTTTGGCTATGTCAAAAACTATGTAAATACCTACCCAGATAAATTGTTAATGTTCTTATTACATTCATTAATATTAATTAATTTTTGGCAGAAATTTACTATACGGGGTAGTAATATGGATGGAATAGAAACAGGAATAGGATGGCGTTTATAAAAATTATTTAAACATTTTTAGTGGGTTGGTTTTTTGAATGCGGTTCACGTTTCACTTCTTAAAAAGAAATAATTAGTTTGCTTTCATTTTGGTTTTGGTTTTATGACGTTTTTTATTTATTTTTTATTTAAGATATTATAAAAAATATCTATACCAATATCCAACGATAAGGAACCCAGCGTATCACGCCAATAATTTAAACGCCAAATAATTTTAATAATTCTTCGTTCAAATCCTCATAATTAGCTTCACAATAATTATAAGTAGGTAGGTACTCGAAAACTTTGTTGTTATGTATTGTATGTTTATAACTGATATTTCGAAAACAAGGGACCTATGATGTGAATCCTCAGCTAATAAAGGTGTTTGACAACCTTCAACTCGACAGTCCGTATTGCTTAATATTAAATCCAGTGTACGATTACATTACGAACATTATTAAATTGTTTTGAGTCTGAAAAAGATAAAAAATCACTTAACAATTGACTATCTATATAAATCTCCATTAGTTATTAAGTTGGAATGATTTAACTCAGTGTCAACCCAATTTGCTTTAGGCCGGCGCTAGACTTAGCTTCAAATGTTTGAACAAATGTTTGCACAAATGTGTGGCGCTGGACTTTGCATATGTATTCAACGTTTGCACAAAGCTTTGCACTTTGCCATCCGGAGTCGGTCTTTTTCTAAACACCAAAGCATTCAAAGTTGAATTTGTTCAAATGTTTGCGTGCCTTGCCAGTTGCCACACTTGTTCAGTGTCCAGTTGCTCGAGCGTTGTTGAGCGGGACGGTTGTGTGCATGTTACACTGCATGCGGCCATATAATGGACTGGGGCAGCGAGTGCGTTCTGGAATTTGTAGAGTTGTTACAGGGGCAACTATGTACATGGAACCCGAAAAATAACAAATAAAAAAAATATAATTACATGCACACAAATAATACAGGCTAACCGAGTCTACAAAATCGTTGTCCATCTTGTTTGTTGTCTACTAGCATACTGTTTGAGAAAAGTGTTTGCGAAGCAAGTCTGGCAGGTTACGTCAATATGTGTTCAAATGACTTTGCAAAGTCGTCAAACATTTGTGCAAATCTTTGAAACTAAGTGTGGCGCCCGGGTTAGAAATATTAAAATCACCCGTTATCAAAAATATATCATTGGGTCTTTCCGTCATTAAATCACTAGTGATATCCAAAAATACACGAATTGCATCACTGACCCGCCCCCTGCCTGCACATTATACAAACATGCCATATTTAGGTAGGTACTTATTTTGCTCCAATAAAATAGAAACCCATACACACTCAGAACCGGAAGCCGCGGGCGTCGGCCAGTCTCGCCGCAGTGATACATACTCCACGAGGACAGCGACAAGCCCGCCGCCGCGGCGCCGCCGCGCCGCCGCGCTGTTCGCCGCTCGCGCTAGAGCACCGGTCACATCGATTAACTAAATACCTACTTTCTTATTCTTAAATGATTTGCCATTTGTGGTAAAAGACAAGTGTGAGGTCATATTGTTTGCTGATGATACCTCTTTTCTTTTTAAAGTGAGTAGGCAATTGAAGCATTGCTTTGAAGTAAAATATTGTGTTGAAATTGTGGAGAATTGGTTTTCAGCCAATAACCTGCTCCTCAATGAAAATAAAACTAAATTTTTAAAATTCTCATTGCCTAATGTCCGGCATGTAAATACTTACTTAATTGTAAAAGGACAAGAATTCAGCCCTGTAAATTCAACAGTGTTCCTTGGCATAACCCTAGACGCACAACTACAATGGGGACCACACAAAGAAAGGTAGGCGAAGAGACTTAGTTCTGCAACATATGCCGTCAAAAAGATGCGAAATATTTCTAACGATTGGTTTATTTTGGTTATTTTCATAGCTTAATGACATACGGCACTCTCCTGTGGGAAAATGCCGCCGATATTAAAACTATCTTTGTGTTGCAGAAACGGGCTATTCGCGCAATCTACAAATTTAATTCCAGAGCGACACTTAGAAATAAGTTTAAAGAAATAAATATTCTTACGTTTGCGTTACAATATATCTTTGAAAATCTTATGTTTGTAAAAAAGAACTTAAACATGTTCCATAGAAAATGTGACTTACATAATGTTAATACTAGAAATAAGTATAAGCTAACCGGCTTTGACAGTAGACTTCATAAAGTCACTACTCATAAATAAAATAAATAAATAAATAAAATAAAATCCCCAGACAATCACACCGACTACATGGTCCCAAAGTAAGCATAGCTTGTGTTATGGGATACCATGTAGCGAACTAGGGGGGAACCTAGAATATAAATACATAAATAGATAAACACCCAGACACGGAACATTTTTTTTTTCTTGTTCCGTGCGGGAATCGAACCCGCAACCACTAGCGTCTGAGGCAAACAGGTTTACCCCATCGCCAAAGTGGTCGTCAAATCGGTGAATGCATACGTTTTTATAATAAGGTTCCCACAAATATTCAGGACTTACCTACCACTTGATAAATTTAAAGAAACTATTAAACAAAAACTATGTAGGTAATAAAGGCTTTTATACAATATATGAACGATAATTCTAAATTATATAAATTAAATAATAAATTATATTTCCTCTTTACTCTAAATACATACCTAGATATAACTTCTATTTAGTAATTATTTTTGTATACATCCTCATACAGTTGTTAAGATAAAATCACCTGTAAGCATTACTTGTTAATATACTCACCTGTAAACAATAGTTGTTAACATAATCTCATGTAAATATTACCTACTATTGGTTTATCAAGTCACAGGCACCTTAAGCCTAGTTTGAGAACCCCTGGCAATTTAGTGCACAATTTGTATACCTACTAAAACTTATTTGTAAATTATTATTATTATTTTCATATCCTATATCTAAATTGTGTGTATTTCTTGTGTACAAATGTGAAACTGTTTATTTTAAATAAAGATATTATTATATTATTATTATAAAAGTCCTTAGTTGTAAATTGTTTTTCAAAAGTGCTTAATCTCCAACTCCAACTCCATCTCTTTCTTATCCAACGCCATCTCCATCTCCTTCTTGCCCATACAACAGCAAGAACGTCATGCTTCCTCAGGCGGCATTTCTAGCGGTAGCGTCGGGTGTCGAGTTCTTCCCTCTCTTTCCTAAAATATGGTTGAGGAGGGTGAAGGCTGGTACTTGCGTTATACTCGTGAACGGGTGCTGCTGGCACCAGGTCGTTTTGCTGATGAATTTATGACTATGTTACTTTTTTGAATTTATATCTATACTTATAATAAATCTGTAGAGAGGTCAATTCTGTACATGAAATATATTTTCAAAATAACTATCAGGGTTAACTAATGTTATAACTATCAAAATAACATTAGTGATCGATACTGATGCCAAAAATGCAATCAGTAAAATTTTTGTCTGTCTGTATGTAAGCTTCCGTCGCGTGTGCAGCCTTAATGGTTAAAGCTACATAGAAATCATGTATGACAGAAATATTCTTCATAAAATTATATAAAAAATATCCCACAACAGTATATGTCTATATTTTATGGTTGACTCACAATAACACGTGTAAATCCCGATAGCTTAGCAGTTCGGAGCTTTTTGATTATATTTGTTTACTCTTACGTTTATAATACTCTCACTCATCCCTAATTAAAAAAAATAACATTATTACCTATTCAATAAAAAAAGAATCATAGAAATCGGTATAGAAACACCAAACTTATATCGCTCCTTGAATGCAAAAGGGCCACAAATCAAAAAAGAGCAAAACTGGTTTTATTCGAAAATTTAGCTCTAAATCGATGATACTTTAGAGTCTACTGAAGACACCCATAGTTTTCGCTCATTTTGACACCAAACTGCTCAAGCGTCTGTTTTGCATTTAGCCACTTTGCGCACTTACTTCAGTGCAAGACTGCCATATTCTCAATTGTGACCCACACCTCAAAGAAAACGCACGTGGTTTTACTGCAAAATAGCCATAATCCAAAAAGTGATCTGATGTTTACCATAGTTTTCCCTGCAATAGTGCCACATTTTGAATTACGTCCTTTTACCATTCCAATTTCAGGTAAGTTTATTTTTAATTTAAAATACAAAGGTGCCATATTTTAAAATGTGTTTCTTTTACATTCCAATTTATGTAAGACTATTTATTATTGATAATACAAAAGTGCAATACTTTAACATGTGTCCGTTTTGCATTCTAGTATATTTAAGCTTACTTATTATAAAAAATACAAAAGGGCCATATTTTAAAAAGAGTCCATATTGCATTCTAATTGATTTAAGACTAGGTAATAATTAAATTACAAAAGCACCATATTTTAACATGTGCCCGTTTTTTATTCAACGAAGTTGGAATATATTTTTAATATTGTTTATTAGTGTAAAGAATGTGTCAGTTGTGTATTCAAATTTATCTCAAGTTTTTTAACATAATATTTAATGATGAACAATAGTATTTTAAATATTGTGTTCGTTTTGTTTAGAATACAATTTTGTTAAATAAAACACGTCATTTTCCATCAAAGTAGACGTAACTTACGTCACGTAAGTAGTATATTAAATACGTCTTAAGAATAATTACTTTTTCAGTAGATATTTCTTTCTTTTATAAATTGTTGTGTTATTTGCGATTAACTAGAACACTGTGTTATTAAACTATTATAGCTGTGATGCAATATAGTAAAATATTGTATGGAAACTATATTATTTGTGTTCATGTTATAACAGGATGTCCAGTAGATCGAGACCTATTTTAAACATGGCTATTTGAAACGCAACAATGGAAACGATTGTCAAAATTGAACAAAATTGAACTTTTACTCTATTTCAACACCTAAAAACATCAATACTCAGCAGTTTGTAGCAAATGATCAACAAGACACACAAAACTTTTCTTCTGGAATAAATTCCATCATTGATAGTCAGCCTGATCCTGCAATACCATTGCTTGATGAAATAAGACAAAAAACTACACAGTCAATACTACGGTGTTGGACCTTCTGATTCAAGCAGTGATTCTTAAAGCGATTCTTCTTCAACCAGCGAAGATTTTAGTTCAGATGACAGTGTCAGAGACCCTTACTTCGTGCCAGATTCAGAGGTATGCGTAGGATAAGAACAACAGGATTCACCTCAAACTCAAGACACCGTCAGCTCATTTTGTGTTAACCCTGAAAGCTACGCTCGAAGACTGAGAAATGAGTATTTATAATGATAGTTTTTTAAGCTATAGATACATTAAGATTTTTATAAATTGTTACCAACTGTTAGATACGACTGTTGATTTTTTACCAAGAGATTTGTTTTTATAATAATTTACTTACTAATATTGTAATTTTGATATCTTTTATTTTGTGATATAAATACGAGTATAAGTACCTAAAATTTTAGTTTGTGGTTATTGAAACAAAATATAGATACAATAGATATATTTTAAGGATACATTCCAAGTTGAAAAAATGCTTGTTGCCTTGAATTGAAGACTGAATAGAGATTTTATTATGTTAATGTTATAATACTAATGTGTGTCAAGTTTTATTTTTTTAAAAGGTTACTTTTAGTTTACTTGATAATGTACTATAAAATAAATTATGTTCGTATTCGTTGATTGTAAAGTTGGTCTGCTGAAATTAGGGAGTTCCTAAAAGCTAACGCCTAAATCCTATCTTTTTTCGCTTGTTAATGTTACAATTTATGTGAAAAGATATTTAATTTAATTTGTAAAAATTTCAAATATTATTAAGATAAAATAAACACAAATAAATTAAATCTAAAGTAACAGCGAAATACTTTAATATTCTTAGAACTTATTTTGATAATTTCTCTATTCTTGTATATTTCAAAAGAATTTAACGATTGTTAGAATAGATAGGTACCTTGTTTTTTAGATGTTTAGCATTTTTTAAAAGAAATTGGACCATTTTTGGACCGGTTATTAGTTCCTACAAAAAGCTTGCGCTATATTTTCTTATTAAAAATAAACATTTTAATACATATTTGATATGTATAATTGTCAAATTGCATAGTTAAACTTTTTTTAACTATTTATTGTATTTTTATACATAAATATTAATAAAGCAATTAGATTTTTTTAAATATTCTTTTCATTTTTGGAATATTTCTTCTAATAAGAGTTTGGATTTGGAAAACAAAAGGGACTTATCTGCATTTTTAGAGCGTGTGTAACAGATTTCAATAAAATTAATAATTCATAAAGATACAGCAACAAATCACGCTTAGAATGGTATACAATAGTATACAATTATTTACGAAAACCAAATGATTTTTGCAAAAAATCGTAAAAGAAATTTTGTTTCAGCTCTCCTGTAAAAAAAGCTATTTGCGATATGTGGCTGTTTTGCATTCAAGGAGCGATATATGAAATACGATAATAACCCATCGCGCGTGAATACTGAATGGTATAAGGATTATTTTTGCGTAACGGTTGCCGCGCTCGACGCGGCTCGCGGCGGTAGGGTATAAAAAGGCGGGAGGCGAGCGCAAGCTTTATAATTCATTCAATATTTGGCTGTTGATGCGTTCAGAGCGTTCGACTTTATTGACAGACAATAATTGATATTATAAACCGTGCTTATCAGCGCGACTTTTAGTCTTTAAATAGTTTATTTGAATTTCTTTCGTTGTTATTTTATAAAATAGGTATTAGTTGTTTTGGTAGTGTTTAAATATTCGGTCAAATTCCAAATTTTGGCTAATTTATGTTCAGTTCTTTTTTTGTATATCTCAAATTTTAACAGGTTGCGGTGCAGGAGAAACCGTCTTTATTCCCAGAATTCCCATACATACATAACTTCACGCCTGTATCCCTTATGGGGTAGGCAGAACACCAGTGGTTATAAGACCATCTGATGTCACGTTTGACAAATGAGGTATTATAATGATGGAGAGAGGCTATTGCAGTGACAGGGGATCAGCCTATCGCCCACAAAAATGCCAATTAAACCTCTGTCCCTTAACTGACTTTTACAGTATGCCCGGGAAGAGAAGCAGCTGGTACATTCTATGTTTTTCGTTAGCTCCCAGTCCAGCATGGAGAATTCCCATACTTATAATTATTTGGTCCCATAATATCAAATAATTTTCCATTCCAATTTAAAAGAACGCAATTCCCAGTATCGGTGCGTTTTGCAATGACAATTAATAAGGCTCAAGGGCAGACTTTCGTGTTGCTGGAGTTTTTTTTTTTTTTTATAAGTGACTAAACCCGCGTTTGACCTCAATCTCACCTGATGGTAAGTGACGATGAGGTCGAAGATGAAAGCACACGGGTTTAGGAAGGAACTGGCTCTTTATACAATATTGCCGGAACACATTACCGCCGGAGTGGTAACATTTGGCGGCAGACTTTATATAAAGGGTGGTCGCTAGCCAGGCGGACCCAGAAGGGATCCTACCACCAAGCAAAGTTGTTTCAGTATCAGTTGTTTCTCGCATGGACAGTTATACGTCGCTCTTTCCCGGGTTAGCTGTTCTAGAAATCTTCATATTCACGTGCCGGACGGGTCAACTTTCAATATAGTTTACTCGGAAGCTTTGCGCTGAAGTATTTTCGTTCCATAGATACTTAAGCCTCATGTGAAAGTGATCTAAACAATTAATTGTCAAATATTATATAATGTCAATCCTTATCCTTACTAATATTATAAATATGAAAGCGTGGATATTTGTTCAGGTTTCACGCAAAAACTACTCGACGAATCATGAGAGGTACTAGAAGTAACATAGGATACTTTTTATCCCGAAATTATCACGAGTGGAGCCGCGGGCACAGCTAGTAATAGAATATAAATCCCCAGACATAGCTTGTGTTATGGGATACCATGTAGGGAACCTAGAATATAAATACATAAATAGATAAACACCCAGACACGGAATTTTTTTTTCTTGTTCCGTGCGGGAATCGAACCCGCAGCCACTGGCGTCTGAGGCAGATAGGTTTACCCCATCGCCAAAGTGGTCGTCATTTGACTCTGATTGATGTGAATTTGACCCCCTCTCCATGTCCATGTCCCATCTTTGTCCACGACTATCCTCATCTCCATCCACATTATCTGTATTCTTTCTCACCTCTATCGCTACATCTATCTACTACTTCTATCTTTACCTCTATAACTAGGTATGTCTACGTTTCTGTTTAGTACTTTGTCTAATGTATAAATATAATAGTAGACTCCAGAAGATCACCAACTCGTTCATGGGTCAATGTGTACGCTTTATTTTATTTTGTTATAATAAAATTCCAAAATATTTAAGATTAACCCTTCGATAGATTTAAGGATAAGTGTTATGTGAAAAGGTTTACTATTAGATATCCGGATGCAAGAAGATGGGATTCCCTGGCTGTAAATTGTTATTGTGTATTTTTTTTTTCTTATTTTTAAAAGATGATTGCTGTTGAGTTTCTTGCCACTTCTTCA
This sequence comes from Stenoptilia bipunctidactyla, assembly GCA_944452665.1. NCBI lineage: Eukaryota > Metazoa > Arthropoda > Insecta > Lepidoptera > Pterophoridae > Stenoptilia > Stenoptilia bipunctidactyla. The sequence goes on along the minus strand of OX101742.1, from coordinate 24,002,466 downwards.
CAACAGATCGACTTTCCGAAGTGGTGGTAGATTCAGTTCAATTTGTGTATTGTTTGACTTATTTTAAATGTATTTAATTACTTACGAAATAAAGAATATTTGAGTTTAAGTAGTGTCGAAATTGCCGAAAGACGTCATTACTCAATAATCCGACTTCTAAGCCAGACATTCGCGAATAATGAGTCAATTTACGTGCGCGTATCACTAGACATACTTTAAAAGACTGGCGAGCGGGTCGCGTTGGACTTAAACATAGCCGCCGCGCCGCCTCCGCGCAGCGCCGACAAGCCAACAGTGTTGTCGGCGTGGGCGGCTCGCTTGACTTTCGGTGTCTTTGATTGTGCTACCAGAGAATAAATACCTATGCCTAGTGCTATGTGTGTTTCTGTGTGTGCGTGTGTGAGTGAGTTTCGCGTAGTTTTAGTTATTGTTTGGTTATGTGTATTGAAGGGTTGAAGGCCTGATGTTTCAGTCGTCGGATAAAAGTTATCAAACGTATAAAGTATTACTCGGCGGAATAATGTTGTTTTACGATTTCTTATAATTGTATGACAATTACATAGAATGACAATAAAGTTGAGACGAACTTGAAGATGTCGAGTAATATTTTTTCACTAAATAGATAGGTAACTTTTGTCTGACTATTGAAAAATCTTATTAGAAATAGTGGGAAACGCTTTTATTTCTTGCTATTTCGTCGTAAATAACAGATTTAAAGAAAATGTTGTTAACTTATGAGAATTATGAAGAATCAATTTACCTAACAAAAAAATTTTTTTTTTAATAAATTGAATCCACACATCCTTCTCCTAAAATATTTTGATCTTCATAAAAAGACCCTATATATTTGTTCTTCTTTTTATGTAAGGCGGAATATGATAAAAGATTTTTATAATCATTATAAATGGGCTTGTACTATGCATTGTCAGTTTTGATGATGGATACACTAGTCTTGTTGCTCTACTAGGTCTTAGTGACTCATTCGGTCACCAGAACCCGTAAAGTAAGCACGCTCGCATCGCTCTCTCCGGTTTTGCCAGTGGCTCTCAACCTTTTTCAATTTTTAATTTCGAATATCATATGTATTTTTTTTAACTACTTCTCAAAATGCCGAATTGCTCTGGTTGCAACAAGGAAGTTAATGATGGTGTGGAGTGCACCCTGTGTCACCAGTTCTACGATTTTCCGTGTTCAGGGATTACGGAAGCAGGATACCGGAAACTCGGAGACAGGAGGTCCAATTGGAGGTGCCCCGTTTGCAAGTGCCTCAAAAACCCCTCTATCGCTAGCCCAGTAAGCAGCCCTAAACCTGTGTACCTAGAGAGTATGATGTCCGAGATACGAGGAATATCCCTCCAGATGTCGACGTTACTTCCACTCCGAGACGATATAAAGAATGTCAAGGAGGAGTTAATCCACCTCAAGTCTACAATCGAGTATTCCCATGCTTCCATAGAGTCAATGAATAATAGGATTGCAAGTATTGAAGCCAAACTGTCTTCATTTGAAGATTCGAAACAAGAGATAGAGAAACTGAAACAAAGAATAGCAAAGCTTGAAAGTCACATTAATGATGGAGAACAGAGATCTCGCTTAAATAATGTGGAGATAAAAGACGTTCCATTTAATAATAATGAAAACCTTTTTGATTTGGTTAACAAAATAGGCTCGACTGTCAACTACACCGTTCCAAAGGAACAAATAAACTACATTGCCAGAATCCCAATGCGTAGCGACAAGGATACAAAAACTATATTATTATCATTTAACAACAGATACATAAAGGAAAACTTTGTTGCTGCCGCTAGGGTGAGGAAAAACCTCAAAGCCACGGACATGGGCTTTAAAGGAGACGCCAACATTTATGTTAATGATCACCTAACATTAGAAAATAAAATGCTGCTCAACAGAACTAAAACCTTGGCAAAAGAAAAAGGTTTTTTGTACGTATGGGTAAAAAACTGCAAAATTTTTGTGAGAAAAAATCCCACCTCTCAATCGCATATCATCAAGTCAGATCAAGACCTGCGCAAAGTTTCTCATAAGATCAACTTCGAAATCGAAAACCAAACCAAATGCAGCGACAATTTGAGGATCACCATAGATGAATATAAGTACTAAAGTATAGATGACCGTCTCGCAGTTTTTGCACTTTAGCGCCATATAGTATCCACTCTTGGAACCTTTTTGACCAAAGCAACCCTAGAATGCAGCCCCCTCCACTTTCAAATTTTCAGAAATTCGTAGTACAAGTTATTACTATTGCGCAATTATAATTTGATTCGTTTTATTATATGGGTAACGAATCGAATCTAAACTGCGCAATAGCAATAAGATGAAATAAACTGCACAAACGTGATGCTTTGGGAGTTGGGAGTAATAAAAAAAAAATATGCATCTGAGACAATTCATTTTTTATTTGTATATTTGTGTTTGATATAATATAGATTTGTTCGGGTCGTCTTCGTCAAACTCAATGCTTTTGCCACATAACAAATTGTTCACCTGCTTGCACCAGTCATTCAAAATCAAAGCAATTCCTTTTCTTAACTCACTGTCTCACTACAAAGTCAGTATCTTATGTAAAAATATCATTTCACATAAGTAAAATCTTCGATTTGAAGAAAAACAAGCTATGCGAAACTTTTTTAAGTGCTGCAAGTATTTATGAAAAATCTACCAAAGCATACTCAATAAATTTATTATGCTTCATAACTGTGGCATAATTACATAATATACCTTGTTATAATGTTAGACAATTAATTACTATTTAAACTTCAAGTCATAGATTAAATGATTTGATAATCAAATATTGATAAAATTTCTCTTAGATTATAAGATATAAGAACTACCAGGAGTAAGTTTTTTTCTCAACTGGCGACATTACAAATATCGATTTTGAACGCAGCAAAAAATACAAGAAGTTCCAGTAATGCCCGGGCGTAGCGCTAGTAGTAACCGAATTTTGGTAATTGTAGGGAAGACAAACTTGAGGATCACTGGTTCGTATACAATTCCTTTGTTCAGTATGACGTTAGATCTGCTATTGCTATCTCCCTCGTCCCGTTACAAAACGTTTGCCGTTGCTATTCTCGCTCGCACACTGAAAAGGATTTTTGTTTTGCTTGGCACCCGCGGAGGTCATTACCCCCGGCCCGTTGTGAACGCGCTTGTGAACGCTAAGGGCCCCGCCAGACTGTTGAAAACACGTTGAAAACCAATGTTTCCAACCAAGGTTAAGGAAGGTTAAGCTGTTGACAACCAATTCCGAGTTCATCCACACTGTTACAAACGGTGGTTTCCAACAAGGAGACAAACAAGAACACAAGCCAAGGTCACGCCAGGCCACGCCCCTTAATCGTCAGTGTGCTCTGATCTCTCGCGCTGGCAACATCTTCGCGATGGCAGTTTTGTATGCAATTGAGGATACAAAGAAGGAAAGGTTGAAACGCAGGATAAAAAGCTTCAAAACTCGAGTCATTTCTAGTTATTTACATAGTAAAATATACAATAACAAGCGTACACACTGTCCTAAAAACAGACATACATCTACATAGATAACGCAAATGCATATCCTTTGCGTGTCCGAACCCCGACCAAGCGTCAAGGTTGGTTGCCTCTAGATTTAATATGTATTGTAATATGCGTTTATGTATGTCTGTTAGAAAATCGAGTCCACAATATCAATATCGTTCTTAATAATGGATTTCATCGGTGTCTCTGAATCTTTTTGTATTTTCCAGTAATAAATATCAGCTGTGACGTCACAATAGGTCTTAAAAAGTCGGCACGCTTGGTTCGAATACAAATCGTGGCACTTGCGTTGTCTATATAGATGTATGTCTGTGATTCTAAACACCGCCGTTTCCAACCCGCCAAGGTCATGTAATTTGGTTGTCAACAGCCGTCTTCACTGTTGGAAACACGTTGTAAACTAGCAAAGTCACCTTGGTTTGATGTTTTGTTTCCAACAGTGTATTTCGGCTTTAACGGGTTAGGTACCGTTATTTTTGGCCTAATATTGCTTGCTTAGCTTATTAAATATTAAACATGGGTGTTGCGCCCGCCAACAACATACAAAATATTACGATATTTATGGTATTGTTTTCTTGATTTTAATTTTATTTATCGCAGATTTATTAAAATATGTCTTAGTTTATTGTCAATTATTGCTTTTCTTTGTAATGTTATTCCTACGTATTTATGTTATGATTTTTTTAAGATATAAATTATTCATTACCTATATATTGTCCGTGTAGAAAAATGGTGCTTTTGATTAAAATTTATTTTTATTGTCATATTAACGTATATCTATCCATTCATTATAACTTTTATTTTCTAAAATGATTTCTATTTACTATCAAAACGTCCGAGGGCTTCGTACTAAAGCCAGTGGTTTTTTGAGGAACATATTGTTAAATTCTTACGATGTCATATGCCTTACTGAAACTTGGTTGTTGGAAGGAATTAGCAGCTCGGAGTTATTTGACGAGCGTTACATAGTTTGGCGACGCGACCGCGACTACAGCGCGACGGGGCAGGCGCTCGGCGGCGGCGTGCTGGTGGCGGCGCGGCGCGAGCTGGCGGCCGACGCGCGCGCCGCGTGGGCCTCGCCGGCCGAGGACCTATGGCTCACCATTAGGCTCCATAAAAAACGAGTCACCTATAATATGCACATATGCGTTGTATATATATGCAACCAACTCAATGGCTTTTCATTAAATGACCAGCTATTAAATTTCTCCGACTCCGTGACCGACATTTGTTTACGTTCGCCTACTGACAAGTTTTTAATTCTTGGTGACTTTAATATGCCAAATGTCAATTGGACTAAATCGAATAATTTATTTTTCAACACACTTGCTCGTAAAGTGAGCGTTATTCTATTGAATTTAGAACTATAAACTGGGCTATAAGTCACGCGTGCATAATATATTATACCCTAGTGCATAATATAATGAATCCTACAAAGTTTAATTGTACCTTTGTGCAAATAACATGCGAGAAAACAGAGCATATTTTATTGGTCCGGGTTATACACTAAATATTTTCAGAAACAACAAAGAGGTTTTATACCACTTCAAATCCATATACATTTTTAAATGTTTGCGCCTTATATTAGTAAAATAAATTTGTATATTAAACAAATTATTCACAATTTACAATCATTTGTCATAAAATATTAAAATATTTGCATTTACCACTCCAAATTAAACATTTTCACTTAAAATAGGCTGTATATGCTATACAGACATTGACACATTTGACGGAAAAAAAAACCTACGCGCATGCGCGAGGTTCGGCGCCATTTTTCAATCATAATTCACAGCTTTGTTATCAAGTGTGTTTGTTATTTTATGACCACGTATGTCTGTCTTTTACTCACAAGTGTGTTGAAAAACGTCGTATATAACTCGTGAGCGTTGCTAATTACAGTCTCGGCTCATTATTAAGCCCTCGCCTGCGGCTCGGGCTCAAATCACAGCCTCGACTGTAATTAGCAACTTCGCTCACTTGTTACATAATATACTATTATGTACTCTCTAATATTATTAGTGCCAATCAATTGACATTTTTCGATAATTTTAATATATCTAGCAGCCTCAACCAATACAATTATTTTACTAATATTAATGACCGTATACTAGACTTAATTTTTTGCAACGATGACGTGACTGTTAGCGAGTGCCTACAACCGCTAGTACCGATTGACCCGCACCACAGGGCGCTCTGTATAAGTGCGGATTTCGCGGAACTTCACGTACTCGCGTCTCAGCCACGCACTATTCACATTTTCGAACAAGCTGACTACGAATTTATAACATCGAAACTTGACGAAATGAATTGGAACGACTTAATAAATAATACCTTGACATTAGAACAAGCGGTTAGTAATTTTTATGATGTTATCTATAATTTAATTAATGCTCACGTACCCAAGAAACTTGTTCCGGGGAACAATAAATACCCACCATGGTACAGGAGCCCGCTTTTAAAAATTATAAAGGAGAAAAACAAGTTCCACTCTAAATATAAGAGGTACAAAAACATTGCGGACAGTTAACAGTTTTTCTATTTTACGTAGTAGGGCAAAGATAGTTGAAGAAGGAATGTTTCACGAATATATAAAAAATATAGAAAGTCGGATTACCAGCAATCCTAGAGAGTTCTGGACCTACATTAAAAATAAAAGACAGGGTAACTCTTTTCCCTCTGTTATAAAATATGAAAATAAAAGCTCTGACTCAGGTACTAAAATATGTGAAATGTTCAGCGACTACTTTTTTTCTACCTTTCAAACGCCGACTTTTCGAAATGAATCGAGCTATCCGTCAAGTACTTTAAATTCTACCGACCTTAGTGATATAGAAATAAAACAGGAAGAAGTACTTAAATTACTTAGTTCTGTAGATATTACCAAGTCTGCGGGGCCGGATCGAATACCCCCTTCCTTCATAAAAAATGTGCAAATAGCCTCGCATTGCCGTTGATGTTATTGTTTAAAAAATCTATGTGTTTAGGGCAGGTACCAAACATATGGAAATCAGCGTACATCACTCCAATCCATAAAAAAGGACCCAAAAATGATGTCTGCAACTATAGTCCAATTTCCAAATTATGCATATTTTCAAAAATATTCGAAAAAATAGTTCACACTCAGGCATACAGCGCGCTCAAACATGTTTTTATCACCGAACAACACGGTTTTCTCAAAAACCGATCCACGGAATACTTTTTTTTTTTTTTTTATAAGTGACTAAACCCGCGTTTGACCTCAATCTCACCTGATGGTAAGTGACGATGAAGTCGAAGATTAAAGCACACGGGTTTAGGAAGGAACTGGCTCTTTATACAATATTGCCGGAACACATTACCGCCGGAGCGGTAACATTTGGCGGCAGACTTTATATAAAGGGTGGTCGCTAGCCAGGCGGACCCAGAAGGGATCCTACCACCAAGCAAATCCAACCTACCACCAAGCAAATCCAACCAACCTTATTTCTTGTGGTGAATTTCTCACGGATCATATGTCTAGGCCGGCACAGGTTGATGTGATTTACACGGACTACAGCAAGTGTTTCGACCGTATAGATCACATCATCCTGCTGCGCAAGCTTCAGGTCATCGGCATCAGGGGTAATCTGTACCGCTGGTTTGCGTCGTATATTGAAAATCGATGTCAAACGGTTGTATTAAATGGATTCATGTCCCAAACCAAACTAGTGCCCTCAGGATTGCCCCAGGGGTCATTGCTCGGGCTCCCTTACAACTATCCGATCACGACACAGCTCAATATCTCAATATACCGATAAGTGATAAAAAACTGCCTAACCAAACTATTTATATAAAAAAGCGTGACTTCAGTGACGAAAATGTATTAAAATTTTACGATTACTTAGCCTCTTTATCTTGGCTTGATGTTTATAACAAAACGGACACGAACTTAGCTTTTAATACTTTTTATGATACATTTATGTTTTTATTCCACCAATGTTTTCCGGAATATACTTTAAAAAAAACGTCAAAGCGCAATAAAATATGTTGGATTACAAAAGGCCTAAGAATATCATCTGAAACCAAAAGAAAGCTCAGGTTTAAATACTATAAATCAAAAAATCATACTGATAAAGCTAAATATAATCATTACAATAAACTTTTCAGGAAATGCATAATTACAGCAAACAAAAACTTTAATATCGCCTATATGAAGAATGCACCTAATTTAGCACGAGCTTCTTGGAAATTAATAAAAAACAACATTTTTGTGGCGTACACAATCTATCAATCATGAAGTAAAAAAACTGAAAACCAATAACTCGACATACTATAAAACAGAAGACATATGTAATGTATTTAATGACTTTTTTAATATTAATAATACTAACACTAATAAAAAAATTGACTCCAATATTATAGTTACAAAAAATAAGGCTAGTATGTATTTATTCCCTACAGATGCTAACGAAGTATCCAGCATAATATTTTCACTAAATGACACAACCTCTGTGGGACATGACGGTGTACCTACAAAAATAATCAAACAGTGTAGAAAGCTTATTTCACCCGTTCTAGCATTTATAATTAATTTATCATTAAAACAGGGAATCTATCCGGATAAATTGAAATTGACTGTTATTAAACCTATTTTCAAAAAAGGCGAAAAAGACGATCCCTCGAATTATAGGCCAATAGCCCATATAACCATATTTTCTAAAATTTTCGAAAAGTGTATGTGTATTCGTCTTACAAACTTCACGAACAAATTTAATATACTACACTCAAATCAGTTTGGTTTTCAAAAAGGAAAATCTACATCTTTAGCTGCTTTTAATTTGGTTAGTGAAATTGTTAAACATACCAATAATAGGGTTAAAACAGTTACAATATTTTTTGACATGAGCAAAGCGTTTGACTTTGTTTCACATAATATACTTCTGGAAAAATGTGAAGGCTATGGTATACGAGGAATTTCACTAAATTGGTTTAGAAGCTACTTGCATGGTAGACAACAATATGTAGAAATGAAATCAACGGACTCGTCCGGCTATGAAAAAGTGTACACATCCTCAACATGTAAGAATAATGTAGGAGTGCCACAAGGTAGTTTATTAGGACCCCTTCTCTTCCTTTTATACATAAATGACTTGCCCCTTATTACAAATTTTCATATGACATTATATGCTGACGACATTACAATTTTAATTCCTGACTTCACTAATTGTACTAACAACTTTAATATAATAATAAATAATACTATACTGGACATCATTAATTGGCTAAATAAAAATAATTTAAATATTAATCTGGATAAAACTAAATATATACAATTTATTAATAAAGGAGGTAAAAAACATAATTTGAATCTGACATACAATAACTTATCCGTTACTGAAACTGACATCTACACCTTCTTAGGTATTGTATTTGATGAATGTTGCACGTGGCACGCACATATTGACAAAATTTGCACAAAAATAAATAAATTTATTTACGCACTTTGGCGACTGGCTAAAATGTCAAACAAAGAAACTGCTCTGAAAGCATATCACGGATATGTAGCCTCGATACTGAGATATGGTATCCTTCTATGGGGTAACTCAACAAAAGTAAATAAAGTTTTTATATCACAAAAACAATGCATCAGAGCCATTGCAGATGTGTCATCGTGGACTACTTGCAAGCCTTTATTTATAAATATGAGGTTATTGACGGTTCCAAGTCTTTATATATTTGAAATTTGCCTGTTTGTTAAATTAAATCCACAGTTTTATATAACAAAAAAAGACATATTAAAGAACACAAGGTTTCCCGATAAGCTATGTCTACCAAACGTAAAAACAGATATATGTAGTAGAAACTGTCCAACAATGTCCATTAAATTATATAACAAATTACCAAAGGAAATAAAATGTCTGCCTGTAAACAAATTTAAATCTGTATTACGCAACTGGCTGATAGAAAAATGTTTCTATGCCGTTGACGAATTTATGAGGTTGAAATTATAAATCTGAAATGTACTATAAATAGATATAAATCTAAATATTTAATTATCTTTCTTTTATTAATTGTAATATTATTTTAATGTGTAAAAATGTTTATAAGACATGTAATAATAATCAAATTGTATAATTTTGACATTAGAATATCAATAGGACATAAATTAATTAACAATTCTATAATATGTAATAAGTACCTAACTAACTTGATTTAGTGATAATTGCATGCTGTATGACAGTGAGATATGCGCTCAATACAAACTTTTATAACAACCCAATGTACCATATTTGATGCAATAAACGAATTTTGATTTTTTTTTGTTATTCATAATTTTTATAAATGACATTACTGCTTGTTTATCGTCATGTAAAATTTTATTATATGCCGTATCAAAAAGGAACTGTCAAAGCGCTTAGTTCGACTTTTCGGAATATCTACCACATACGAATGGAAGTTCTGTCTGCGTCTAGTAGTCCGATAGTAAAAGGGTGAGGGTTCAATTTGTTCAAACAGAGCACTCGCGCACTCATCAAAATGTATCCTGTAGTAAACGGTTAAACAAGCAACCTTACATCGATGCTCTAAGGTCTGCAGTTTTTTGGTTGTAAGGTCGACGTCGTTAATTATTTTACGGGCTCTTCGGTCAACGGAGTCCAGCGCTTCTAGTTGATATTTGACTGCACCATCCCAAAGATGTCTGCAGTACTCCATGCATGATCGCACTTGAGCTGTGTATAAGTTAAGAAGCTGTGCAGGGCCGAAGTACCGCCGTACCTTCGAGATGATTCCCAACTTTTTCGAAGCTACTTGAGCCATGGACACAATTTGTTGACCGAAGTTTAAACTGGATGTTACAGTTACGCCTAAAAGCCCTAGATGGTCAGTGATGGGGACAGATACATTTTGGAAAGTGGGCGTTAACGTGAATGTGCTCTTTTTTGCGGAGAATAGACACGCCTGAGTTTTGGACGCGTTGAATTTGACCAAATTCGACTCACCCGAATCGGATACTTTCCGTAATGTCAAATCAACGCGCTCAATCATTGACTTTCTTAAACTCTGGATTTCACGGGGGCTCGCTCGCGCATTGCTCTACTGGGATCGGCCCATTATCGCGGCGATGTATTATTTTTCTCTTATTTTTAAAAGATGATTGCTGTTGAGTTTCTTGCCACTTCTTCTCAACAGATCGACTTTCCGAAGTGGTGGTAGATTCAGTTCAATTTGTAAATTGTTTGACTTATTTCAAATGTATTTAAATACTTACGAAATAAAGAATATTTGAGTTTGAGTTTGAGTTTGACTATTCTAGCGAATAAACCTGATATCGAGTTAATAGACCGATCGTCGTCCAAGGTGTTTTTAGTGGACATACATAACTATCCCGCATGACGAGAACATCGTAAAGGCCGAGACCGAAAAGCAATCATCCCGCAGGCCTATTACGGTTCTTTCATGACATGACATGATAAACAAGATTTCTATCTTAGAGAAATAATTATACTTTATTCTTACTCTAAGATTTCTATGATACAATGAATGAACGAATACATATACAGTCGACTCTCGTTAATTCGAAATTCACGGGACTCTTAAAATATTACGAAATATCGAGTGTTTGAAATATCAAGTGGTTCGAAATTTGTGAAAGCAAATAAATAAAACTTCCAATTATTAAGTGTTGATTTGTGCAACATTATTTTATTCTCCTTGTACTTTATTATGGTTGAGAGAGTAGCTACCTACTCAGAGGAATCTTAAATTCTTTTTCAATATGGCTTTTCTTCTCACCTTTCTCTACTTTTTCAATTAACATCTTTAATCTGTATACCAACGAAAGAGTAACAGTAATCGAATAATAAATAAACAAACCCATTCGTGAGAAATGTGTGTGAAATAGACAAACTAAACATAACAAAAACGAAGAGTCGTGTACCTACGTTTGAACTTGTCGCAAAATGTACCTAAGTAAGTACTTACAATCTTTCGGCCCCTTTCTCTCTGCAACTTTGAATTGTCGAGTGTTGGACGCCTATGAATTAAAGAATTAACGCGTCGTTTTGTTATATATAGCAATGATTTTTTCGTTCGAATTACCAAGTGCATAACATTTTTATGATTTGGTTCGAAATATAAAGAGATTTTGTAGGGAACTCGTGATAACTTTGAATTATAGAGAGGTTCGAATTATCGCAGGTTTGAATTAACGAGAGTCAACTGTACATACATACATTGCAATTCAATGCATGCAAGAGGCATTTTCTTTTGCAATGACAGTTTCAATGATTAATCTATGATTAAAAATCTATGACTTAAAAACGTCGTCGATTGAAAAAGGTGAGATCGCACCCACCTCTATGATATGTTTGTTTCTTGATTTCAATTGTATTTTTCCGTTTCGAATGCTTTCATAAATAAATACTATATTATTATATTATATTGGTATTATTGTATTCAGTCTACATGGCAAGAGCTTGGCTAAGAGATTTCGCCGAAGAGTAATACCGAATAAAGATCGCATGATATGTTTTACGTCAAATCTATTTCATGATATTTTGGCGGAAGGTTTCTTCAATAAAAAAGGTTCAGAAGGTAGAATGTGGAATGTATTTTAGTAGTAAAATGTGCTATTTTTATACAAAATTATCAAGGACATTTGAGTAGGACAACAACAAGTGTGTGAATAATAAAGCAACACAAACTAGGAGAATACGCGCTTCAATACACGCGCACTGCCGCGTCTCCCCGATTATATAAAACGAGCAGCGTCGCCGCCGCTCGTTCGCATGCGTTCGAATTGCGCTGCCCTTGTTCCCTCCCCCGCACTCGTGCGGGTAAGGTCCCAAGTTAAGCTCTTTCGGAAAGTTTTCTCTTGTGGAGGCTGTGTGGTGTCGGGGCTAATTCATCTGCCCTTTTCAGGGCGAACCCGACTGCTGCTGGCCGAAGCATCACTGGTCAGGTGGATACGTAACCGTGACAACTAAGCCTGATCGTCCGCCGTTCACCGGCAATAGGTCGTTCTCTTTTTCAGCGCAGTTGTGCAGCCGTTCACCGGCACTTAAGATTCGTCTAATTCTTTCTTTCAGCACAGTCCTGTCACTTGTGCTCGATGGATTCTTCCATTGACCCCAAGATTTTGTCCCTGCTCCAAGAGCAGGAAGCCCGATTTGCAGATCAACTTCACCAGGTCGCAAACTTCGCTAAGGATAATGTTATTGAATTGTCCCGCACGATGGATAAAACTCTTAATTCAATGGCAGAGAAGTTATTTCTGGCCCTTCAGGCCAACGCCCCCCAAGCTTCAGCTCCGATTCCTCCGAGCTTCCCCACTGATTCTCCGGCGTCGCCAGACCCTTCTGAGCAAGCCGGTAGTATGTTGGTAGACTCCTCCGCATGCAAACGGAAAACTACCCCGCCAGGTAGTGTTTCCGACTCCACTCCTTTAGTTCCAGAATCTCCTGCTCCGTTCACCGAGGTTCGCAAAAAATCAAAATCTAAATCAAAGAAGAAGAAGCAAGATGCTTCTTCGACTTTATCTCCATCCGTTTCAGCTGCTCCAGCCGCTGTTCCTGCTCCGCAAAATGTCGCACCAGCGTCTGCTCCTGCGCCTTTTGTTTCAGCGATCCCGGCGTCACAGCCAGCGTCGCAATCAGATTCGGCTCCGCCAAAAGTCAAGTCTCCGCCCCCCGTCTTTCTACGGGACAAGAGCCGCTGGACCGAGGTCTCAGCCCTCTGCGGTAGGCACAATACCAAAATCAAGTACGTAAAGGCATCCAACGTGGGTGACTCTATTAAGGTCTTAGTCTGTTCCATTTCCGATTTCAGGAATCTCACTCAGCTTCTTGCTGATCAAAAGCTCGAGTATCACACTTACGCCCTCCCTGAGGAGCGAAAGATTCGTGCTGTCCTCAGGAACGTGCCGTTTGAGCTCTCGAACGAGCAAATCCAAGAGGACTTGTCTTTTCAAGGCTTCCCCGTCGAATCTGTGCACAAAATGCGCAAAAGAGCCCGCAAGGGCAGTCCATTTTCAGAGGCAAGCTCACCGTGTGCGGTCTCTCCAACATCCGCGTCGAAGTACCACACAAGCGTGGTTTCCCAGGTCAGTGCCACCGCTGCCAATTGTATGGTCATGCGGCGGCAAACTGTTTTGCTTCCCCTAGGTGCGTCAAGTGCCTAGATCCGCATGGGACTAAGGAGTGCTCTCGCACTCCCGAATCGCCCACCGCTCCGTCCTGCGTCTTGTGCGGCCAGTCAGGCCACACAGCAAACTTTCGCGGCTGCTCCAAAGCACCGCGTGCTGCCAGGGCTACCGTGAAGCCCATCGAGAACTGGAGAGAGCGACCGCAGCCTAGCTCGGACACTCCTCCAGTTAGTTCAAAGGCCCCCAAGGCCTTCACCTCTTTCGTTTCAGGTCAGCGCAGCCGGGACGTGACTCAATCGCAACCGGCCGCCAAATCGGCTTCCCAGTGCCAGAACGCAAAAGGGTCTCAAGACCGCATTGCATTCTGGATCCAGCTCGCTCCCATCGACGAGATCCTGGCTTTCGGCGCCGCTCTCGACGCCAGCCCAGAGGGTTTCAACGGTGCTCTTCCGGTCCTAACCAAGTTCGCTCCCCTTATCAGGAAACTCCAGCAAGCTCAACGTTTCTAAACGTAGTCCTTCTTTCCAGCATTCCTATCTCAGAGTGAGTCTGATCACTCTAGATAATCTCTTAGTTTCAGCTTTGTCACTTCTGCTAGTTTTTAGCTTCTGAATCTCTCGCTTTCAGTTCCTTTTGGTGGCAGCCGTCTGGATGCCGCTCACTGCGCAGCCTCTCTCTCCAATTGGCTGTCGCTCCGATAAATGATCAAGAACCTGAATCAAGGTAGGTGGTAAAGGGGGATGTTTAGTGGGTAAGCTTGGCTTCACTGAGTGAGTCACCACACTGTCTGGGCATTCTATTTTCCGTTAGCCACTGGGGTTAACAGCTTATAGAATGCCCATTCGTCCGTAACAGGATTCATACTCCTCCCGCTAAAGCTTGCTTTACTGGTTAAAGCTTGTTTTAGGAGGTGCCTAAACTTTCTGTGGCGGAAAAACAAAAAAAAAAAAGCCGCTCGCCCTTTCTCCATCGGCGGCCGTCGCGTGAACAACACGTCGCGCTGGGAGCGCGCGGCTTGGGAGGCTTGCATCACGTGCGTGTGCCGGCGTGCGGGGCGTGCGAAAACATTCGAACGCCGTGTGACCTGCTGCTTGCTGCTTGCTTCTAAACTAAAAGTTCTTCTCAGAACTACTTCATATTCATTCAATATCTGTTTGTGTTTTATTTAAATCCTATACCTATTCTGTCGTGTGCCTTGCTGCCTTCTTAATTCATATGATAGTTCTTTTCAGAGCTGCTTCATTTTCATTAAATATCTGTGTTTGTTTTATTTACTTCCTATACCTATTCTGTCGGTAGCCACAATATCATCTCATGTTGAAAGGGGTAAGGAAAATTTGTTTCGTGGCTACATTTAAGGCCAGCAGCGTGTTTTTTTTAGATTTTTGAAAATGAAGCTAAACATTAATGCTTCTATTATTCTCTTTGAATAAAACCATTAATGCTCGCTAAAAGTAAAATGTCAAAGGTTTCATAATTGTTTGATAGCGTTAAAACTTTCGATACCTAAACCTCCTTCGATGTATTGGCTTGACTTTAAAATATGTAGGACCCTACTATAAAAGCATTTTAAACCTATATTAGCGAAAAACATGGTCACTTTCGGTTAGCTGATTACTGTTTACTCGTTACATGAAAATTGTGATTGAAATTGGGCTTTTTTGTAAGCAATTTTTATAGTAAATTATTCGATCAATATCAAACATCACATACAACTTTATTTTTAAATCTCTTAATTTACCTTAACAAATAACGAAACACTGATAAATACGTAAATGAATACAGACAAAATATCACATAACACACTGTCCCGGTCCCAAAGAAAGGTTTTTCCCTGTGTATGGTAACCAGATAGAAAGATGGTATTCCAAGTGGACCAAATGCGAAAAGGACTTATAATAATAATAGCGAAGGGAACTAAATGCGAAAAGGACTAAGTGCGAAATGAACTAAACACGAAAACGACATAATGCGAAGTAGACTTAACGCTAAGTGGACCAAACGTGAATTGGACCAAATGCGAAATAGGCACGTGACCAATGCGACGAAACGCCGGCGACGGTTTTACTCAGTTGTATATAAAGTAAATAGTACCTAACATATTTTATTTATAGGGAATGCTAGAGAAAAATTAAGTGCCTACTTTTATTACATAAATTTTATGATCAGAATCGAGTACAGAGTGCTCTTTTTCAGTAGGTATCTGAAATTTGTCACCAGTCACCCTGTATACATACAGGCGTGAAGTTATGTATGTATGTATAAATATCATAGGTTTGAAAAAGCACATTAAAACTTTAATTCTAATTTTCCTCCGTAAAAGGAATTAAAGTGGGTGAAGCCGCGTAGAACTGCTAGTTCAAATCAAATCAAATCAAATCAAATAATCATTTATTGACACAAAAACTGTCATATGAATCAATGGTGACCTCTACATAAACCGTAGTTCCAATATATACCTAGCTGTATATAACCGTAGCTGCTACGCGATTTTGTAGTAACTTTTGTACTATTTTTTTCAAACAATGATTCATGTTTTATTGATAAACATATTGAAATCATAATGGTTTGATCAATGGCTTTGTTGGACAATTTTCCGATTCAGTTATTATAAGTTTCAAAGGGCTTACGAGTTCTGTGAGCATTGATGTCATTTTATTTCTCTTTGAATATTTCGTGTATTCTCGTGAACGACGAAGAACTTCGAAAATCAGCAGTAGACTAATCTATTCAGCATTTTTTGTATAATAAAAATAGACTGACCAAAACGGGCTCTAATAATTACATATCGTATTGCATATAAAATTGTTAGTTATATAATATTGCAGAACGAAAATTATATTTTCAAAATGAAAATATTTAATATTTTCGGTGTCTAATACGATTTTCATACCGGTCTTGATAACTTTATTTTCCGTTAGTACTGTTTTTCTTTCCTCATTCTACTAGCTTCCACAGTTCAATCAATAGCTCAAATAATTATTTTTATTTAAATTAATATTTTTTAAAAACAAACATGCAAAAAACTAATCCCAAAAATCTTTTCAATATGTACAAACCAATATTTTATTGTATGCTCCTTTTTGGATTTAATTTGAATTTCTTAAAACCAAAGTTGTTTCAAATTATTATCATTAAAATCTATGCTCTATTTTTGATAATATTGCTATTAGCATCTTTGTACCAACATATGACCAATATCAGCTCTACATTAAATTTTTGTCAATACCTTGCAATTGCTATTTTCTTCTGCATTTATAAAAGCAAAACTGTAGACTTTTTCTCGAGGCTAACCACTCTGGACTGTTATTTACGAATTAGACCGGAAAATAATTTACTCGCACGCTTTTATGTCATTCTGTTGACGTTTTTCATGTTTTTTACACGAATTTTGTATACATATTGTCAAAGTGCACAATTTTCTGATTTAACGTTGAAAACACATGTTTTATATACTTTCTTATTGGTTACTTTTGATGCTACTCGTTCATGGTGTCTGATATTACTTTATTTAATAAGATATCGCTTGAAGTATTTGAGAATAAGGTTGGAAGAATCACCAGAGGATCATTATCTCTATGTTCTAAACAATAAATGTATGCGAGAAGCAAAGATAAAGTTCCTTACGCTGTTGTACAAGAAGTTGGCTGATAATGTGGATGTGATTGCCACGGAACTTTTTACAATGGTATGTAACTTACTGTTTAACATAAATAGCTTTGATTTATATTTTTTACTAAACATACTATTTATTAATCTTGGTGGACCCACGTTCTTCTTTCAGTGTTAAATTGTGTGTCATTACGAAGGTTACATTTTAAAATTAAGCCTGATTCATTTTGCGTAAATTGGCTGAAATTTCAAAATGATCATCCATTATTATTTATTTGCGGATTTTAGTCTCACGTTGTTTTCGGAGGTGTCCTCTAGTTTCGAACTCTGATCGAGTCCTTCATCAGGGATGAGTGCAGTCGCAGCTGGGGCTTGAGTGCCTCGCATCATTATTAATTGATATTATAATTTGTTTTAGTATTTTTACTTATATTTTTAGTCTCCCCTTGAATTGCCATAAGTCATATAGGTTATTCTGAATGAATACGTTATTCTGTTGCAGATTTTCATCAATATAGTATGCAGTTTCCCAAATTTAATAATTTACGTCTACGTAGTTTTGCTTGAAATTGAAGAAAATGTGAGTGTTGTATATACAGGGAGAATTTTGACGTTTGAACAGACGTTCGAAATGCGCCAAATTAAGTATTCCATTGACACGGCTGTGCAAACACACTTATGAAATAGTACTAGCAACGCTGCGTTACTCGTATGATTCGGACTAAGAAGTACCTATTATTATTATTAAGCGCTATTTTAGTACGCAAGCTGCGTGGCATACTCAGAGAAAAAACAGTAACTCCTCTAAACCGAGGCTATCATTTTTTTTTATTGGAAAACTAAATTTTCAAAAACTATTAATTTTAAAAAGTCGTAGAACAAATGTTGTTGGGATTGATGTACAGAGGCTGGAAGAGGTGATGCGCTTATTAAAATTAACCCTATAAGCAATGTTATGAAGTTTGTATACAGGTAGACAAACTGAGTTGAATTGTTGTACCTAGGTGAAGCATAATTTTGAAACTATAACTATTGGTATAATAAATTAGTATAGTATTGGTATTGTAAAGTTTTTTTCATTTCTCATACTCGGAAAGTAGTCTATTTTTTATCCAAGTATCGGTCTGAAAATGCTTCATCCGACCCGCGGGTCGGAATGTTTCATACAAATTCATTCCGAACCAAGGGCCGGAATGGATTTCAAAACTAGAACTAATATATTTCTTATGAAGCCAGCTGTAAAAAATTTAGATTTTTTTATGTTTTTTTTTTTTACTTTAGATGTCAAGTTAAAAGAAATAATTTAAAAAAATATATTTGTCTATATTATGTCACTATCACTTAAAAAATTATTTCAATATATATAAAACTGTTCCGTTACTGACTGAATGACTGAGGTACTGAGTGACTGAGTGACTGACAGACAACGTACAGCCGCAAATACTGGGCGTAGAGAGCTGAAATTTGGACAAACATTCTTTAGGGGATGTAGGGGTGCACTAAGGAAGGAATTCCCGAAATTCCCACGGGAACGGGAAATATAGGACTTTTTAGTTTGTATGAAAAATCTTATTCCTTGAGTGCACCGATGTGAAACTTGGTCTGAAGGTTTTTCAATGTGTGTCTGGTTGTGTTATGAAAGGAATTCCCGAAATTCCCACGGGAACGGAAAATATATGATGTTTTAGTTTGTATGAAAAAATCCCATCCCTTGAGTGCACGGATGTGATACTTGATATAAAGGTTCCTCAATAAGTGTCTGTTTGTATTATGGACGGAATTCCCGAAATTCTTACGGGAAGGGGTTGGACTTTTTAGAATGTATGAAAAATCTTATTTCTTGAGTGTACGGATGTGAAACTTGGTGTATAGGTTTTTCAAGGTGTGTCTGGTTGTGTTATGAAAGTAATTCCCGAAATCCCTTAGGGAACGGGAAATATATGATGTTTTAGATTGTATGAAAAAATCCCATCCCTTGAGTGCACGGATGTGATACTTGATATAAAGGTTCCTCAATAAGTGTCTGTTTGTATTATGGATGGAATTCCCGAAATTCTCACGGGAAGGGGTTGAACTTTTTAGAATGTATGAAAAATCTTATTTCTTGAGTGTACGGATGTGATACTTGGCATGAAGGTTCTTCAAAGAGTGACTGGTTGTGCTACAAAAAAAATTCCCACGGGCACGGGAAATATATGATTTTTAGTTTGTATGAAAAAAACTTATTCCTTGAGTGCATGGGTATAAAGGTTCTTTCAGTGGGTGTCTGGTTGTATAGTTTCTGAAATTTCCACGAGAAGGGTAGTTAAGCGCATACGAAGTTGCGGGATAAAGCTAGTAAATATATAATTTTCTTAATTATATATAATTATTTTAATACATAGGGTTGTTTTATGTAAAAAATGATATCTATACCTACATAGAAATATGTCACCGATTTATATGTGAAAAAATTTTTCTTAAATATTTATTGAAAATTAATGGAAAAGTTCGAACAATTCGTAAAGTTTCAAGTGACATTTTTACTTGAAACTTTACGAATTGTTCGAACTTTTCCATTAATTTTCAATAAATATTTAAGAAAATTTATTTTTTTATTTTCCTTATATTCGAAATGAAAAGTAGAGTGTTCCCCGCGGGTGGATGACATCAATTCATACTCGGATTATATCCGCCCTCGCTGCGCTCGGGCGTCTAAACACCTCGTATGGGAATTGATGTCATCCCACCCTTGTTTAACAATCTACTATTCCGTTTCCTTCAACACAAAAAGTATGTAAACGTTGAAATATTTTTGTACTAAATTAAGTGTTATTTTTCAGATGTCTGCTTTATTTATTTTTACGAAATGCCTCCGCCTTATACATTTATTATTTTTTCTCACTATTCCTTGCATTATGACAGAACTTATGATCGTAGAGGTGGAAAAGATCAAGAAATATTTATACAATGAACTCATTGTAAAAAGAGGTAAGTAAGTGTGAACATTTGATATAGTTGAGAAGTCTTTGTGTTGCAATTACTTTGTCCATACATAGAGATCAAGAATTGTGTAATATTCAAATCCTCTGTCCTCACATTATTAGTTAAACTCGTAGTTGTGAAGTCTTTTCAAACACCGCTTTAAAAAGTGAAAGAGATGACAGACAGGTGCACATCTACACTAGACTGAAGACTCTTCTTTAGACTAGACTCTTTCCAGGGCAACCTGTGAAATCTCAGCCTACTAAACTCGCGCCTTAGTGTTTCATTTTAAGATCAATAGATCCAATGTTAGTCCTAGTCCAAAGATCATTAATTTTAGAACTATGTTGGACTGGAACACGAGAAATGTTGATTTCAGACTAAGTCAATTTTTCCTCCGTATCAATTCGCACCAGGTAGAGTGTCTTTTTGGCCTCATAAGAAGAGTATAACCATATAAAACTGGCTATTTTCATAAGATATTTTTGCAATAGCACAATACAATATAAAAGGTAAAGGTCCTAAAAAAGAACCTAGTATTATTTACTCTTAGTAGGTAGTCCTAGTTTCATTAAAGATCTCAATTTGTTACATTATAAGATATAAGATAAATGGAAAACAACTATTGCATTTAAGACTGAAACCAAAAAATGCCAGTTTGGAATCATATTTGCCAAATAAAGCAATAAAGTCTTCTTTCTAATTCATATTTATTGTGTCAATTTTGGTTATTTATTAAATAATCTAAGACTGTTTTTTATATTTCAGATCCAGAAACAAAGGAGGACATTAATCTATTTTTAAAATACATAGAATTACGTTCATATAACTTGAAGATTTTTAATTTCATACCACTCGGGCTGCAACAGCCAATAGCGTTTATTAACGCTTGCACCAATTATGTTATTGTAATCGCTAATTTCACTCATATGTATGACTATAAGAACTAAATGTTATTCACTAGTAGTTGACGCACGACAATGCTGCTTATAATTTTTCTAATATTTTCATCATCACATCATCATCATCAAAACTCTTTGTAATGAGCCCACTGCAGGGCATGAGTGTCTCCCCTGGTTGACAAGGAGGTATAGGCCATCATCCATCGAGCTGGTCCAGTGCTGGGTGGTGGATGTCAGAATTTTACACGTATACAGTACACAATACAAGTATACAGCACCCGGGACCGACTGTTAAACGTGCACTCCGAAGCATGGAATTCGTAGTGAGAAATGAATGACCGGCGGTCAGTTATCCACGTACCTACCGACCACGCCGAACGTTGCTTAACCTGTGATATCGTATGATACACACTGGAACCACGGCGGCGGCGCCACGTCGACTTCCACTATTCAAATATTTTAGTACGTCATGAGCCACGTGGAAATTTAACGCATATTGTTATTGTACTATCGAACCAACTGAATCATGACCCACAACAAGCTCATTTTGGCAAATGGTCTACATGCTAGTAGGTCGAACTTGTTGACGAACTTGTTATCGTTTCATTCGACACTGACATTTGATGAGTACAGAATTCGTACAGTATCTAAAATTTAGAAAGTGGATTATACACGATAGACCTTACAAGTTTGACAGTTTCAAACGATTTTTCAGCAAAGTGGGTCATGATTCAGGTGGTTCCATGGTAGGTACATTAGATGATAAGTCTTGGTACCGTCAAAGATAAAACCTTCTTTGCTCGTTTTTCACTAGATTGTGTTCAGCTCATTTGCAGTAAATGTAAGAGATATTTTAGTTCAATAACAGAGAATTAAACCAATCAATATATAGCTTCTGAGAGAAAATGATTAAGCAATATGTTGCCCGGAAAAGTGTGTATGTCAATAAAGAACTTTAAATTGTGTTGTTTCAAGTATTATGCAGGTTTATCCACAAACAAAATATGAAGAAAATACCGATTTTATTAAAAACGCTTTTTGTTGTAATTAGGAAATTTGGTTTTATTGTTCCCTTTTTTTCGCCTTGTCTAGCATGAAAACAAATTTCAAGAAAAGAAAATTATGCTTTTATAATATGTTGTTAGATAAATCTTTCTGTTCTAGTTATGACACTTGCCATTTTAATCTAATGCTTAGTGATAATAAGATTGAATTTGGAGTAGATTTAAGAATAACTATTTACTAGCTTTATAAAGAAAAGTAATAGTTTTTGGCAGCAATCGAGAGAACAAAGTGCCAAGATGTAAAAAAAAGCTTCCATGAGCCAATGCCCCTCGGGCCAGTTCAACCCTAGACCTCCATCCACTGCCTGGTGCAAGTGCAATGCTGATGTCGCAATCATCCGCACAACTGGCGCTCCAACAGACCTCAAAGATCAATGAGGATCACATCGCGTAATTGCTTATGACCCCGTGAGGTTTCCCTTCAATGCATATTTGCATTTATCTCCTCCTTGAAATTTCTCATTGTTCCTCAGGCGGAAAAAGGCAAGTGAGAAAATTAAACTAATCTCAGTAAGTAAGGTTTTGCCTAGCTAGCGACCACCTTTTATATATACAGGGTTTGTTTTAAATAAGCGCATCACCTCTTGCAGGAAGCCTCTCATAATGACTTTTTACAAATCTTGATAAATAACACAAAAAAAGCTAATTTTTTTTGCTCCCTCTGTTATTTAATACTCTGTATTTTGCCGCGTCACCCCCCGTTCACACATGGTACGTTTTACTGGATACGTTTTTTTTCCTCGATGGCGTATGGAGTTGTATGGGCGACTTCACATAATATGGTACAGTATTCAGTATACGTATTTTCGATACAAAAAAGGTATCCAGTAAAACGTATCATGTGTGAACGGGCTGTCACCTGGCAACTCCGTGCCGTGGGGCTTGACGCAAGGTGCGTGGCATCAGTGTAAATAGAGTAACGCCAGTTTCGAGGCAATGAATATTTTTTGTATTTTAAAATTATTAACTTAAAAAAATCGTAGAAAAAATGTTGTTGCGATTGATGTGGAGAGACGGCTTGCAAGAGGTGATGCGAGCCCCGTATAATATCACTATTCGGGCCGTGATGTGTTCCGTTAACGTTTTTTAAATAAATAAATCTTTATTTGTTTACATAAAGACAGGGTAATAATTACAGACAAAATAAAATTTAACAAAAATAATTACAGTAAACAAAAAGGCTAAGGCTCAGCTAAATGTCATTGATGGATTCAATCCAACAACAACGCTGATAATTCTGCCTTCGCCTGCAGGAGGATACTTCCACCTCACGTGTGCAACACGAGTTAAATACACAAATCATATTTTACAAAGCTTTAATTTAAGCAAAGCAACGAACAAAGGAAAAGAAGGAACATTAATTAATTAAAACAAATCAACAACCACGAAAACATCACAAGAAAATCATCACACAGAATAAGGTCACAATTTACTAAAAAAAAACTCATTTTACTCGTATGAAGAGTCAGTTCCTCCATAAAGCGGTGTGCTGCACTATTGACCCTCAACTTGACCGACCATCAGGTGAGATTGAAGTCAAACGCAGATGAAAATTAAACTCATGAACTACTTTATTCATTTTCATTCACGTATTTATCAAAGATCTCACAAGCGGCGTAGAAGTGAGGAAAGAAAAGAACTTATTAGAGAAAGAACCTCGTTAAATTAAATCTACGATATAATACATGCATAAAGCCCAGTTAAAAACGTATTATATTACGGTTCTCATCAGTCACATATTTTTCAAAATGTTTGTACGTTTTAAAACCCTACTACAATCAAGAGCAGCACACAATGGAATTAGTGTGCACTACAGCTATCTGCGAGACAATTATTTTCTACTGGACCGTACGCAGGGGGACTTATGGCGATCCGCGTCATTGGCCGGTGGACGGTTTTATGCAAAATATTGAATTACTTTAAATGTTTAGGTGTGCATTTAAAAGAATTGGCTATATTAAATATCTGTTATATTCTCTTAGTAAGTGATAATCTTGTAGGTATTTTTTTGTGTTTTCCGCCAAGGTAAGGTTTAGCACCCACTTAATCTAGTAGGAGGAGGATGAATCCTGTTACGGACGAAAGGGAATTCTATAGAGCTGCTAACCCCAGTGGCTAACAGATATAGAATACCCAGACAGTGTGGGGACCGCAAGAGCGGCCACGACACTCCTCAGAACGCCTGAGTATACCCACTAAACATCCCCCTTTAATGATCCGCCTTGGTAGAGGCCACTGATCATAATCGGAGCGACAGCCAATCGGTAGATAGAGGCTGCGCTGCGGTTGGCATCCTGACGGTTGCCCCCATAGATAATCTGAAAGCTAAAAAACCTCATATAATCAATAACCAACAAGCTAATTCATGAGGTATTTCTTTTTCAGAAAAAGTGAACCGCCTTCAAAAAACCGACCCACAAAATTTTGTAAATATTTTTTATAAACGCCATCCTATTTCTATTTCTATTCCGTCCATATTACTACCCCGTATAGTATTTTTTTTAAACATACATACATACATAACTTCACGCTTGTATCCCTTATAGGGTAGGCAGAACACCAGAGGTTATAAAACCATCTGGTCATGTCACGTTTGACAAATTTGGAGGCATTATGATAGTGGAGAGAGACTATTGCAGTGACAGGGGGTCAGCCTATCGCCCACAAAAAAGCGTCCCATAACACCTAATAATTATTTAAATATTATTTAGACTAAGTAGATTGATATATTTGTTTGTGGAAAAAAGTAAAAAAAAAACGTAAAAGCTTAAATAAAGGCTTCGCAAAAAACAATACATACTCTGCAGGTCAAAATTAACAGAATGATTAAGAAAGTCTGTGAAATAAAGATCAGAGCCAGAAAAAGGCAGTGAATATTGAAACATAATTGGCGTCGTCTCAAACATGCAGTGTAAAGTTTTAAGAAGAAAAAAGATAATTCCATAATAAATCTAAGTCTAAGGAGACAATCTCGCGCAGAATAATAAAAAAAAAAACGAAAAAGTACAATAGTTAATTAGATCAGAGGTTAAGAGTGATGCAATACCAAGAGCCATGGATCGCAAAATCACGACCAAGGCACACTCTGTCACGGCCGTGATAAAGGCATTTTTTAATTTTCTGGAAAAACATGCTTTTGGTACAAACTTTAGGTATATGTCACAAAATTTAGTAAAAAAAAACTTTGTTTTTTGAGTTGTTTAAAAAATATGAGAATCACCCACCTACTACTTCTGGTACTGTAATGTTTTGGAAATGTAACACCATGACTTTGACCTACCTACTATTATACGTTGTGCCTGTAGGCCTAGGCAGAAAACTAGGAAGAAGGATCCTTTAAGATTGAAAAGAAGAGGCCCAAAATTAAAAGTAAGTAAATGAAAAACAGAAAACACTATATCAAAATCGATTCACCCAAACGTGGGATATTTGCGAAAAAACGTACATATATACGGATCAAATCGATACCTTCCTTTTTGAAGTCACTTAAAATACGAAAAAGTTCTCCTACTTAAATGTGACCAATATCCTTTTAAAAATCGCATCAACATCGGTTTAGTCAAACGCAAGATAATCGTTAACAAACATACATACGTACATACAGGTTAAGCTGAGAACCTCCTTTTTGTAAGTAGGCTAATATAAAAAACGTAGTCCATCCGTGATAAAATCTACTAAATAAACTAAAATTTTACTTTTATAATAAACGTGAAAGTTTGGCATAGTGAATAATGTACAGTCTGGAATAGCACATTGGCTACTTTTAAACAGAATATGCCCAGATAAAACCGCAGAAATCTGCTAGAACTCGGTAATTATTCGGCAAATCAATCAAACATTTGGCTGAATACAAATGTCGAATGTACGAAATACGAATGTTCGGCCCAGCATTCGGCTTGTATCTGATACAAAATATATAGATAAATTGAGAACCTTATTTTTTTAAGTCGGTTAATAATAGGTTGGGGAAAAAGTCTTTTCGCATTATAGTATGTATGAACTTGTAATAAAATCTCTTTGGCTATAGTATTTGTATCGGGCTGGTTTTGGTATCATCGAAAGTTAAAATTTTAAAGAACATAATTCCAAATTCAAATTAGGAAAATGTGTGATTTTCATTTGTTTTTCGTACTTTCAAGATGAGTGAATCTAATGAAGAAATTCGATACATTTTAAAATTTTACTACAAAAAAGGTAAAAATGCAACGCAAGCCGCGAAAAAAATTTGCGATGTTTATGGACCTAGTGCAGTGTCTGTGAGAGTAGCATAAATTTGGTTTAAGCGTTTTCAATCCGGAAATTTTGATGTCAAAGATGCAACTCGCTCTGGAAGAACTGAGAATTGACCACAAAACAGTTTTGGCGCATTTGAAAAAAGCTGGGTACACAAAAAAAGCTCGATATTTGGGTACCTCACGAGCTCACTGAAAGAAACCTAATGAACCGTGTACTCATTTGTGATTCTTTATTATGACGTAACGAAACCGAATCATTTTTGAAGAAGCTGATAACTGGTGATGAAAAATGGATCACGTACGACAAGAACGTGCGAAAAAGGTCGTGGTCAAAGGCCGATCAGGCTTCACAGACGGTGGTGAAACTCCGGGTTAACTCGGAGTTTCACCACCGTCATTGCGACCGTCATTGCGACCTTATTGCGAGTTAACCGTGTTAACTCGCAATAAGGTGATGTTGTGTGTGTGGTGGGATTGGAAGGGCATTATTCATTATGAGCTGTTACCACTAGGCAGGACTATCGATTCTGAACTCTACTGCGAACAACTTATGAGATTAAAACAAGAAGTTGAGAGAAAACGGGCGGAATTGATCAACAGAAGGGGTGTGGTGTTTCATCATTATAACGCTAGACCTCACACATCTATAGCCACCCAGCAAAAATTAAGAGAGTTTGGCTGGGAGGTGTTAATGCATCCGCCGTATAGTCCTGACCTTGCACCTTCAGATTTCCACCTGTTTCGGTCTCTTCAGAATTCTTTAGGCAGTGTTAGGTTAACATCACGAGAGGACTGCCAAATCCACTTGTCGCGGTATTTTGATGAGAGGTCCCAAAATTTTCATAGCAATGGGATCATGTCCCTACCTACAAGATGGCAAAAGGTTATCGAACAAAATGGTACATACATACTTTAGTTAAATGTCAATAAACTATTTTAAAAAATGGTTTGAATTTTCTTAAAAAATGCGAAGAAACTTTTTCCCCAACCCAATATACTAAAAACTTCTCCTAAACATGACAAATCTTTAAATAAAACACTTTTTAACCGGATATCGCGTATAATTAAATTTTAAATTTTTGAATTTTGACTTGACGTTTCGGTGTCTTTGCAGACCCCGTGGTCACGAGCGACTGAGGTGTCAAGCGTCGGATTGATAGAATTGAAAAGAGTTATACATCATCATCTCCATCTGTTTCTCAGTCTTCGAGCGTAGCGTTCTGGATTGACACAAAACGAGCTGACAGTATCTTGAGTTTCAGGTCGCGCAGCTTGCTGGATGTCCGGCGGTACTTCAGCCCTGAACGGCTGCTCAACTTATACACAGCCCAAGTTAGGTCGTGCATGGAGTACTGTAGTCACCTTTGGGATGGTTCTGCTAAATACCAGCTCGAAGCGCTAGACTCTGTTGACCGAAGAGCCCGTAAAATCATAAATAACAACAACCTTACAAATAAAAAATTGCAGACGCTGGAGCATCGTCGTAAGGTTGCTTGTTTGACAGTATTTTATCGGCTACATTTTGGTGAGTGTGCGAGTGCTCTTTTTAACCAAATTGAACCCACTCCTTTTTACCACCGGACTACCAGACGCAGACAGAACTTCCATCCCTTCGATAGTTCCGTTTTGGTACGGATTGCCAAGGAGTGGAACAATCTGCCTGCGTCTGTTTTTCCTGACCACTACAGTCCTGGAACTTTTAAGTCCCGTAGGAAGACGGGTGGCAGAGATTTTGGCTTGCACGGAGCCCAGACTGATTGCGACGCAGGTTGTGACACCGGGATTAAAATTAGAGACTTAATAGCGGGTAGCTGAAACAACAGGAGTTGAAATCGAAGTAGCACCTTGCTTTGTCTTTTTTGACTTGGACTTTTTGTTTATTCTGTTTATTCTCAACTTCTGTTTATTCTGTCCACATTTACAGAATAAACTGTGTGGAAGTAGAGGTGGACTCACTACCTGGCGGGGTAGTTTTACGTTTGCACACGGAAGGAACTACTGACATGGAGTCTGACATACTATCGGCGTATTCAGTGGAGTCTGGAGACGCCGGAGAGTCAGTTGGGAAGCCCAGAGGGATCAGGGCTGAAGTGGAAGCAGAGAAAGACGCGACGGGAGGAGTAAGTAAAGCACTGATTTGAGCTTCAATTGGAGCAATCGTTTCCGACAGCATTAGACTAATGACTGTCGTCAGCCGCTGAAATTGCTGGGTCAAAATTCACCCAAGAAGCTGAGCTTCTCGAGCGTTCAGCCGGGACAAGAACCTAGGGCCGTTGAAGGGATCCATCATGCCCGGGAAGCAGGGAGTGCTGAAAGAAATTTATCCCAGGCTAAACCCACGTGCCGGTGAACGGCAAAACGGCTGCACAATCTGCGCTGTAGAAAAGAACAATCTAGTTCAGACCTATTGGCGGTGAATAGCGGACGATCAGGTTTAGTTGTCACGGTTACGTATCCACCTGATCAGCGATACTTCAGCTGATGCAGTCGGATCCGCCCTGAAAAGGGCAGATGAATTAGCCCCTACACCACACAACCTCAGCGAGAGAAACATTCCGTTAAGAGCTTGGCTTGATAAACTAACTCACACAAGTATGTGGGAGGCAGCAAGGGCAGCGCAATACGAGCGCTCGGGAGTGACCGAAAACAGTACCACTCGGGAGCGGACGTAAACTATTTTGATCTTGTAGGTATGACACGTTATAATTTTTTTATGTAAATCACCATAACTAGAACAGTTTAGGAATACAAATCTATAAACTAAAAGAGACCGCTCACGGTATCTTTTACCGACCGACGACCGGCTGGTGTAGTGGTAACATACATTGCCTTCTATGCCAGAGGTCCTGGGTTCGAATCCCGGCGGCGGCGGATATTTGTGTGATGGACACAGATATTAGTCGTCAAGTCATGGATGTTTATATGTTTATTTAAGTTTATTCTAATAAAAATATGTATTTATTCAATATGTATGTTTATAAATTTCTTAAGTGTATTAGTTATCTAGTATCCAAAACACAAGTTATTTATGAAACTTAATTTGGGCTAGATAATGTTGTGTGAGTGTCAGAAATATTTATTATATTATTTATTATTATTATTTTAAGGAAATTGAGATAGTGTCAGAACTCAAAGGGGTCTCCACATGACCACATGGCGTTCTGGATCCAGCTCGCCCCCATCGATGAAATTCTCGCTTTCGGCGCCACTCTCGACGCCGGCCCTGCGGTTTTCAACGGTGCTTTTCCGGTCTTGATCAAGTTCAGAGCAAACCTTATGAGGAAACTCCCTCTAGCTCAACGTTTTTAAACGTCGTCCTTTTCTTCCAGCCTTCCTGTCTCAGAGTGAGTCTCGTCACTCCAGATAATCTCATCGTCTTAATAATCGTCTTAGCTTTCAGATCATCTATGGGGCAGCTGTCAGGATGCCGCTCGCAGCGCAGCCTCTATCTACCGATTAGCCGTCGTTCCGATTATGATCAATACCAAGGCGGATTGGGGATGTTTAGTGGGTATACTCAAGAAACTGAAGAGTCTCGTGGCCGCTCTTTTGGTCCCCACACTGTCGGGATATTCTATACCTGTTAGACACTGGGTCTAGCAGCGCTTTAGAATTCCCTTTCAGTTACAGTTGTAACAGGATTCATCCTCCTCCTACTAGATCTTGCTTTAGTGGGTGCCAAAGCTTTCCTTGGCGGAAAACAAAAAAAAGATCATGTATGAAAAGATTTATGAACGTGAAGGAAGCGAAATAGTGACTATGTCTGGAGCATAGCAATTGGCGTTTCCTAGTCTCTGCCTGCCTAAGGGGAAACAGGCGTGAAGTTATGTATGTATGTAAAAATAGTAATAGAGACTAAATTTTAAATAACATTTTAAGTTTATCAGACTTTCCAGAAAAAAAACCACAATCATTACCAGTAACTGTGAATATTGCTTATAAATAAGATTTTAGGATGTTTTGGTAATTATTTATGGATACTACTCAAGACCATGGCACTGAAAGAAATTTCTGACAGTAACATTCAAGAAATTAAAATTACAGTAGTTTTAATACATTAAGCTGCTATCTGAATTTTAATCTGTAATCTAGTAATTTTCATTCATGCACATAATCATATTGAGTTGGACTAAAGCATAATTACGTTAATGGAAACAGATAGGCAAGAGTCAAGGCTCTTGCATTGTCTCATATCTTACAAAGACCAGTAAAATAAACAGACTAACAATAACTTCCATATAAAAAATGATGACATGCAAAACAACTCAAAATATATAATTTTTAGATAGCTTTGGTCCACCAAGCCTAATATCTTATATCTCTTATATTTTATTTTATTGTTATAAAAGCAATGCAAACCATACCTACCAAAACTGTTACTTCTAGTATGTTCGATTTGTAAAGTAAAGTTTGCCTGGAAGTGATTGCTCATGAGTTATAAGGCCGCCTTTACTGTCTTAAATCCAGTTTTCTTTTTTGTATAACTTGTTAAAATGTTTTGTATCTTTTTGATTCTGGCAGTATAGTGTATTTGTATTTTCAACCGACTTCCAAAACAGGAGGAGGTTCTCATGTCATCTGTATGTTTTTTTTTGTGTCTTTGTTACACGATATTTCAGACAATTATGAATTGATTTTGAAAATTGTTGTTTCTTATGATAGAGGATACTTCATAGTTGGTCCTATTTAAATTTCATCAAAAATCGGTTGAGTACTTCATTGACAATTTCAAAGTTTGGAAAAAATTTATGATTTTGGAGAATGTTTAACTTAGTTTTGATGTGAAGTCGGTTTTTTTAATGCTCTGCATGCGTTGATTATTCATTTTTATTTATTCGGAAAACAAACAGTGATTTATAACTAAAAAATAAACAAAATATACATTTCTATGCAACAATTCGAAGTTTTAGCGTATAAAAATTATTGTATTTTATATATTGTATTGTATTTTATACAGAAGTAAGTGATAAAGTTACTTAGTTCATGTGTTATTAGCAGCGTTGAGGACGAAAATAAACCAGGGAAAGACTTCATATGACATCATTAATGAGTTTATCAACGTAACCAAGGTCATAGCCAAGGTCGTTCGCATGGCCGGCCTCTTTTGATGTATTGTGAGAAGAGTTGGGCGACTCTACATGGACAAATAACCGTTGTCGTAAGATAATATGTCCAACAGGGGCCTGGAGTCTTACCTAGCAATTTCCAATAACTTAATGCAACAATGTTTTATTCAACTTAATAAGTCATATTATGGGCGAACAAAAATAAATACCTACATCCCTCGCCACCCTCGTATAAGTACTGATTAAAATTGAGATAGAAGCTTAATGTATTAAATCGACTGCGCCACAGTTGCGCCATAAGTTGACTATTATTTACATCAGAATTGCCTTTGAGTATCATTGTCTTAAATAACAATATATAAGCACCTTTTCCTTCAAAATGTCGATTGTAGGCAACATTCAGAATACTATCATCAACAATTTTACAAGCGAACCATCAAACCTCAAAAACACTACTCGTGAACGTTATTTTGCCCTGTTCCAAATAATAACTGGTATTGATTGTGGATTTTTCTCTGAAAAGTCTTTGAAACTTAAAATTTTGTTTAAAATTTGGTCTGTGTTAATATTTCTTTTTCTTGTTTCTGTACAAGTTAAACTACTTTTAATAATGTTCCAAAAATCTTTTTATGATGTAATGACTATACTGATGGCATTTGCAGGATATGTCATTTACAGCTCAGATTTTATTTTCATGATAAATCGCTACACGTTGTTTAATTTTTTCAAAGACCTGTTCGAAATTGATTTAACTTTAAATATATCTGTTGGTTATGAAATGAAATCGTTAAAAAAATACATTATTTTTCTTATCAGTATCAAGTCTATCGCCTTACTTTTAACTATTTTTGCGCAAATTGGAGATAAACTTGTGCTTTTTTTTTTTGTAGTATTTTTATTTGCTACTCTTTTTGTTGAGTTTCACCATATCTTGATTTGCTTCGTTTTCAAATGTGTTTTAATCAGAATCATCGCTTTGAACGATGTATTAAAGAAACAAAGTTTGAGCGTGAGACACTGCTTTGATGTATATAAGTCACTCGCTGATAAAACTGTACAACTGAAGAAAAGTTTAACTATGACGGTAAGAAATATAATTAAGATCTTCCATATTTATAGTATTATTTTTTTCAGATTATATGAGTGACAGTTCTCATTTTCTAAATAAAAAACTACGTAAATAAATTTGTTTATTCTGAATCACAAATTAAACCATTAAACAATTGTAATTATTATTATAAGTTAAATAAGCTTAAAAGTATTGTATGATGTGTAAGGCGTAGTTCCATCGATGACCTCGTTAACTTTGAGAAAAACGTTAGTGGTACAGAAACACAGGGTTGAAGATAAGTACCTATAAATAGAAGATTAAGCAAGAAAATATCATGTTTTTATGATAAATTGTGTTCCTCGTCATCCTCGTCAGCTCTACTTTCAGGTACCTACTCGAATCTGGAAATACTCGTATTTTTAAAGATTTGTAAAAAATCTGCTTAACTTTGTTCACTTTTCAAACAGCCTTTCTAAAGGGACAATCCCTCTGAAATCGTAATATTTTATTGAAATTTAAGAAATAACATGTGATATAAAAACCTCAGTGTACATCATAATCCAACCCTAAGCGACCATGGTATGGCTCTTGTGGAGATTAATATTACTAATTACTAGCTTTACATAAAATAAATGAAGTCGATTTAAATAGAGATTTAAGCTCAATTTCCTGGAATTCTATTTACGAAGAAAGTAATATAAATAACATGATAAATATATTTAATAACTGTGGGGGATAGCTCTAGTGGACTGTATAGTCTATGAATTGATAACGATTGTAATCAATTCATAGGTAAGCTGTAAGCTGGAGTCGATGCGAGGGGCAAAAGGGAAATGCGAATTCACCACTTAACACGGTCGTGAAAGTCCAGCCGCGCGGCACTATTACACTCACGAAGAATACGCCACAAACACACACTATTTTCTCTTTCCTGCGCTCTTCTGTAACTGTATTTTCTGCCTTCAGTCTTCTGTTTTTTTTTTTGTTTTTCCGCCAAGGAAAATCGTTTGGCACCCACTAAAACAAGCTTTAACCAGTAAAGCAAGCTTTAGCGGGAGGAGGATGAATCCTATTACGGACGAATGGGCACTCTATAAGCTGTTAACCTCAGTGGCTAATGGCAGATAGAGTGCCCAGACAGTGTGGTGACTCTCTCAGATAGGCTGAGCATATCCACTAAACATCCCCCTTCATAACTCACCTTAACTAAGGCCATAAGTCATAATCGGAGCGACAGCCAATTGGAGAGAGAGGCTGCGCAGTGAGCGGCATCCTTGAAGGCTGCCACCAAAAGGAACTGAAAGCGAGAAAAATAGAAGCTAAGACTAGCAGAAATGACAAAGCTGAAACTAAGAGATTATCTAGAGTGATCAGACTCACTCTGAGATAGGAATGCTGGAAAGAAGGACTACGTTTAGAAACGTTGAGCTTGCTGGAGTTTCCTGATAAGGGGAGCGAACTTGGTTAGGACCGGAAGAGCACCGTTGAAACCGTTGAAGCCAGGTCGAGAGCGGCGCCGAAAGCCAGGATCTCGTCGATGGGAGCGAGCTGGATCCAGAACGCCATGCGGTCTTGAGAACCTTTTGCGTTCTGGCACTGGGAAGCCGATTTGGCGGCTGGTTGCGATTGAGTCGCGACCTGGCTGCGCTGACCTGAAACGATAGAAGTAGAGGCCTTGGGGGCCTTTGAACTGACTGAACTGACTGGACGAGCATCCGAGATAGGCTGCGGTCGCTCTCTCCAGTTCTCGATGGGCTTCACGGTAGCCCTGGCAGCACGCGGTGCCTTGGGGCAGCCGCGAAAGTTTGCTGTGTGGCCTGACTGGCCGCACAAGACGCAGGAAGGAGCGGTGGGCGATTCGGGAGTGCGAGAGCAATCCTTAGTCCCATGCGGTTCTAGGCACTTGACGCACCTAGGGGAAGCATGACAGTTTGCCGCCGCATGACCATACAATTGGCAGCGGTGGCACTGACCTGGGAAACCACGCTTGTGTGGTACTTCGACGCGGATGTTGGAGAGACCGCACACGGTGAGCTTGCCTCTGAAAATGGACTGCCCTTGCGGGCTCCTCGCTAGGATTACTAGCGCTAGTGGGAACTGCTTGTCTCGGCGGCTGTTCGTCTGGAGACGCCGGAGAATCGGTTTGGAACCCCCGAGGACGAGCGGACAATTGCTCTTGGCAATTGCAAGGACTCGATTTGAGCGAGAAGGGCTTCCTTCTCGGCTGCATATTGAGCTTCCAGTGATTGTTTTTCGCTGGACATCTGGCTGAAATCTGAAGACAACTGACTGAATTCAGAGGATGAGGGACGGGAGGATAATTCCCTTTCCAATGTATCCATCTCATAACGATGATCTTTAATCCTTTGCAATTCTTCACGATAAGTTTTATGAGCCGCTTGGTTCAGGCGTACCTGTTCCTCCTGGAGCTAATGAATACGACGGCGATTGATTTCGCATTGTTGCTCGGTACACTGGGTACTCGGTACACGGTGACGTGGCATAATGCTGGGCTGAAAGAAAGTCTATCGAAAACCAACTGCGCTGAAAAAAAGAGCGACCTAGTACGGACCTATTGCCGGTGAACGGCGGACAACGTGAACGTCAGGTATCCACCTGACCAGCGATGCTTCGGCCGGCAGCAGTCGGGTCCGCCCTGAAAAGGGCAGATGAATTAGCCTCGACACCACACAGCCTCCACAAGAGAAAACTTTCCGAAGAGCTTAACTTGGGACCTTACCCGCACGAGTGCGGGGGAGGGAACAAGGGCAGCGCAATACGAACACTCGGGAGCGGCCGCAGACACGACCGTTCGGGAGCGAAAGCAAACGGGAAGTAGTTGTAGTAGTTTTTTTTTCCGCCACAGAAAGCTTTACTACCGACTTGACGCCCCGAAGGGAGCCACAGAAGGAGAGGAGGTGAATGCTTGATGCACGAAGAGGGGACCTTTGGGGGACTACCCCGCCAGCCAATCCCTAACAGTGCGGGACTCACCGAACCCAGTGCTACCCGCTAAACACCCCCTTTGCTGAGTTGTCCCGAGTTGTGTTAATCTCATCATCTGAACGACAGCCAATTGGAGTCAGAGGCTGCGTACCGGGCGTCCCAAGAGACAACCAAAAAAATTGAAAAACAACGAAGTGAAAGTTATAAACACATGTTGTGTGAATTAATTGTTAAGATCAACCTAGAACCGGTTGGCTTGTTGAAGCTTCCTCACAAGGGAGGCGTGCTTGGATAGGATGGAGAGAGCATCGGCGAGAGAGTCCTGGCCGGCGTTAAGTGCAATGCCGAGCTCAAGAATCTCGTCGATAGGAGCGACGGTGACCCAGAACGCCAGGCGATCAAAGCTGACCTTTGCGATCTGTACCTGAGCCCTCTCAGCAAGCTAGGTTCGATGCAGCTGTTGAGGCCCGCGTGGCCGAAACTATTCAGGCCTCTGAGGCCCGTCTCCTCGCCTCATTTCACGTGCATGAGTCACGCCTCCAAAATGTAATTGTGCAGCTTCGAACGTCGCGGCCACCCGCGCAGCCCAAGCGGTAGGAGTGACGTTCGAAACGGGTTTCGATGCGCATTCCACGGCCTGAGGGGCCTTAGCTTGAGGGGAGCCCTTAGGGGGCTGGGGGCGGTGTCTCCAATTAAGGGGATCGGCCGCCACTTTGGAACGGACCGAGCGCGGAGCCTTAGGGTACCCGCGATAGTTCGCCGTGTGGCCGGACTGGCCGCACAGGACGCAAGACGGATCTGTCGGGGACTCAAGGGTGCGGGAGCACTCCTTGGTGGAATGATCCTCTAGGCACTTAACGCACCTAGGCTTGGCGAAGCAGTTATGTGCCGCATGACCATAGAGTTGGCAGCGGTGACATTGACCGGGGTTGACTGTTGTGAGGTTTTTCCACTCGAATTTGCGAGAGGCCGGACTCAACGGGGAAACCTTGAGATTTAAGATCCTCGGCGATAAGATCGTTCGATAGCTCGAACGGCACGCCCCTAAGGATGACGCGGGCTTTACGCTCTTCCGGGAGAGCGTAGGTATGGTAGGCGAATTGCCTTTGAGTGAGTAGTCAAGTCAGATTTCTGAAGTCGATCAGAGTACATGGGTCGATCTTAATGAAGGCACCGGTGTTGGTTGCCTTCTTGTAATTGATCTTGGGGGCAGTCAGACCCCCCGAACAGAGGGTCGACACCTGTCCCCAAAGATGTTTATCCCGAAGGAAGACAGGGGGAGGGGGCTTAGAGCTCGGGGGGGAACCCACGGGCTTGGAACGCGGGGCAACCTTGGGGCGCATTGTCGCCTTAGGGGCTTCAGCCGCCTTAGGGGCCGCTACCGCCTCGGGAGCCGCCGCTGGAGAGGGCGTGGGAGGAGCGGAAGAAGCGGTATTCTTCTTTTTCCTATTAGAGGACTTTTTACCTCGGACTGGGGTGAATGGAGTATCATCCGTAACAGTGTCATCCGAGTGGGACGCACTGACGGGCGAAGCCTTGCGTTTAGACGCAGCGGATTGGGCGGAGGACTCGGCAGACTCGGATTCAGAAGATTCCGAATCGGAGATGCCGTCCATGTACTCTGAGGGGCCAGGAGACACCGTAGAGCGATGGGACTGGGCATCGAAACCCGGGGGGACCTGAGGGGTCTGAGCTCTGAGTTCGCGAATGCGTCGTTAGCACGCAAGTGGCGCTACTGTCGCAAAACGGCACTAATACGCGGCAATACCGACCGGAGAGCCTCGGAGTCGATAAGCGGTAAAACGGAACGATAACGATAAGGGTCCTGCCGAGTCGACAAGTCCCTTATCGATAGAGACGGGGGCACTGAACACACGATAAACACGACCACTGCGCGCGAACGATGAAAGCGAACTGTTTTTGATCTGTCTTCTGTGACTGTGGCGCATTCTTAAGTGATTTTGTGCGAACGCGTGAGGATACCGCACAAGAGAGACAAATTTAAGCGTGCGAGCGGGACTCACATATGTCTGTCTCGCTCGGACCCAATTAGAACTTTCTAGACTTTTCTTATAAGATTCTTACTAGATTTGACTATTCATGTTAGATTTTACTATTTTCTATTTGGAAAACTATTCAAAAATTCTATTATCTATTTATATATCTCTCTCTGTGTGCGGGAATGACAAGACTTTCAAAACCATTTCTTTATTTCCATAATCAATCCTAATACAAATCAACTGTTCAAATACAAGCTATTTCAGGCTATTTCTGCCAAGCATTGGATTCGACCACGTCGACGTAAGCAGGTTACTGAAGGACATTACGTTCCTGAAGTCAAGCCTAGCTGATGTTCAGAGGAAGCTGGAAGCATCAGATTCTACAATCGGTGAACTTCGTACAGAATTATTACAATTGAAAAGTAATAACTTCATATGTAGGTCACCGGAGTTCGACGATTCTAATGTCAACAAGAGGCGTCGCGGAGCGCAAGTTGCATCCGTCAGCAGTCCGGCGGCGTCGGCGGCGTTGCCGATGACGCAGGTCGCTGCGTGCGACGCCCCGCGCCCCGCCGCCACCGGCTCCCCCGCGTGCAGCGCCCCGCGCCCCACCGCTCGCTCCCTCGCAATGACGGAGCCCACGACTCAACGCGCACCGACTTCCCGCGCGTATGCTGAATGAGTAATAGTTATGATAGTAATAGTTTATTTACCAAAAATAATAATTACATATTTTAATACAACATTATTGGATTACGCCGGGGCTTATTCGTTGCATGAAAAATAGGGACAAACTCCACATGAGGGCCAAATCTTGTCCGGGAAATTTAGTTTTACAAATAATTTATAAGCGCTATCGTAATTTTTGTAATAGTAGTTTAAGAAAAGTAAAAGCAGACTATGACAAAAATCAACTAGCAAAAGCTAAAGAAGACAGTAAAAAAGTCACGTATACGTCCAAACACACTGAATCGTCCTCGAGTTTATTGCTATCCCATCCCTCCCCAATATCGGCGGCAAATAGTGCTTACAATTTTTTCAATAACATCGGAAAGACTTTAACAGAAAAGATTCGACAATTCTCCATCAATCATGAAACTATTACATAATACTTACAATAACTTTGAATTCTTTTGTATTAAGTATTAAAAACAGACGCAGCAGAGGTTGAAAAAATGATAATGGGGTTAAGGGATGACTGTGCTGTTGGCTGTGATAATATACCTAGCAAATTATTGAAAAAGTTCAAGCATTTCTTCATCCCTCCTTTAACTTTTAAATTTCAAAAATGTCTCTCAGAAGGAATATTTCCTACTTGTCTTAAAAAAAACCTCGTAGTTCCTGTCTATAAATCTGATAACAAAGACCAAATTACGAACTATAGACCTATTTCCATACTACCCTTAATATCTAAAATATTAGAGAAAATAATAAACAACCAGCTAGTACGATATTTGGAAAATAATTCTATCATCTCTAAATCACAATTTGGTGTTCCTTGATCTAGCCAAAGGTTTTGACTCCGTCTCTATTACCATCCTGTTAAATAAATTAGAAAATGTAGGTATAAGAGGAAATCGGCTAAATATTTTAACTAGTTACCTTAGTGATCGAAGTCAATGCGTTAAACTAGGCAATATAGTTAGTTCTGAACAAAAAACCACCCCCTTCGGTATCCCCCAGGGTAGTATTTTAGGCCCCACATTGTTTTTAATATACGTAAATGACCTTTGTAATCTTCAACTAGTACAAGGTAAAATAATTTCATACGCCGACGACACTATTTTACTTTTTTCAGCTGACTCCGAACAAGACATTTTTAAACTTACTCAGAATGGCCTCAATATTGTGAATAACTGGCTTAAACTTCACCTACTTACATTAAAAGCAGACAAAACAAAATACGTTATGTTCAAAATGCGGAAATCACACGTAGCACTAACTAATAGACCCCTGTATGCACATTGCTGCAATAACCTTGCTGACATTGCATGTGAGTGTCCTACAATTACAGTAACAGATAAAATAAAATATCTCGGTGTGATTATTGATGAAACTCTTTCCTTCAGATATCACATTGAAGCTCTTAGTAATAGAATCCGTAAACTGATTTTCGTTTTTAAGAAAATCATATTGTATTACGATCTCCTAAAACCTCTCTACTTATTGTAGAAAGAGCTTAAAGAGCAATTCTTAAGGAAGCCTCTTTAAGGCCATACCTCTACCCTACTAACCTTTTATAAAAATCATGCAATGTACAATCTGACAATTATTTATAACTAACACAGTACTTAAGCAGCACACAGCACTTCAATACAGCACCAGTTCTACTAACAAAAGACGCAAGGATATTGTATGCACAAATCACACGCGGGTAAAATACACTTTGACTACACGATTTTATAAATTCCTAGGGCCATTATTGTATAACAAAATAAACGCTACAGTGTATATACATATATCCCTTAAACGTAAGAAATTGTAAAAAGGCTTTAAAAACAGTTCTCCAGGAATTGTCGTACGATGAAACCGAGATGCTACTGACTGTTTTAAGTTAAGTTTTGATAATGTTTGCATAAATGTGTAATAAATGAAATAATTATGTAGGTTAATCTCTTAAATTTAAAATTGTCACAATTTCCTATTTTATTTTTATTTCTTAAGAATAGTTAAATAGATTCTACTATGTTTGTATTTAAGATCCATATTTTATTTTATAGAAGTTATTTATAATTTGAATGATTTTTAAATGTTATTTTAGCACGCTGCAGCCTGAAAAACAGGATTATCCTAGTTCAGGCACCAATGTTCTATCCTTACTTGTACATTTAAGACAATATTTGTATATTTATGCTTTTCTGAAATTAATAAACATTTTATTTTTATTTTTCTGGTGACAAACTTTAGATATCGAAGGAGAGCACTTCGTACTCGATTCTGGTCACAATTATGTAATAAAAGTAGGTACTTATTTTTTACCAGAATT
Source organism: Stenoptilia bipunctidactyla (assembly GCA_944452665.1). Taxonomy (NCBI): domain Eukaryota; kingdom Metazoa; phylum Arthropoda; class Insecta; order Lepidoptera; family Pterophoridae; genus Stenoptilia; species Stenoptilia bipunctidactyla. The sequence goes on along the minus strand of OX101742.1, from coordinate 23,962,001 downwards.
CCCTATAAATTAAAAAAGTTTTCTTACTACTTAATTTACTTACGGTTACGCCTGAGTCACTCGTGGCACTCAACCGGGCACGCGGATCGCTGCCAGCTTTAGTGTAACAAATCGATGCGTAATCAATTATTTTACTGTCGGTTAAGTTTACTTAGTGAATAATTAAAATTTATTTTTTATTATATTTTTTGCTCTTCATGTATGATCCCAAACTATCACGTCTTCGAATTTCTAAAGTGACCAACCTTGTACCTATACATATTTTGACAAGCATTTTGAGTAAAGACTATCTGTTGAAATTTATATTAAGAGAATGGTTTACTAAACTAACAAATAAACTTTTTAAACTTACAATTTAATTATTAACATAACTCCATTTAGATTAAACAAAAAATTGTGTAGTAGCAACAAAAAATAATAATAATTATCAAAAAATAATCTAATCAGACACAAGCTAGAAAGAAAAAAGTGTTGTGTTCATGATTGTGTGAGTGTGAGTGACAATAGTGTATTTATAGTTTGATCTGAAGCCTGTATACAGGGTGTTTGGTAACAGGATGCAAAACAAGAAGGAGGTAATAGTCTAGAATAGTCTAGAATTATTCACTAGACTATTTAGAACATTTTGAGGCTAAGATGTCTTAGACGAAGTGTGATAGTTTTTTTTATTAAAGATTTAAGGGTTAGGTTTATTTATTTATTTATTTACTTTATTGGAGACAAAACAGAAATAAAAGATACAACATAATTAATTAAGAAAACTCCATAATTTGACATTAACCTTCTAACAGTAGGTAGATTTTTAATTTTCTATTTTGGATTGTCTGATGCACAAAGCAGATACATAGTAGAGCTGCTGTAAGCAAAGTTGCACAGCTTCAATTTGGGTTGTCCTGACGTCACAGCCTTTAGTGCAAGCTATTCCTCGCTAGAGGCTCTGGCGTCAGTTCGTCCCTGACTTCTGTGAAGTATGTACACGCGTAGATATTAAAAAAAATTAAATCCTCCATTTGTTTCTCGGTGTAAAATTTAGTTTTCTATACTTTTATAAAGGAATTACATTGACTATCCAAATAAAATTAACTTAACACGAAGATACTTTCATTCATAATTATTTTTTACAAACTGTTTATTTTCCAATTATTTGTGTCCAAAATTTCATATTGTTATTTGTTGCCTAGGTGATTTTTATGCCGCGAAAAAAGGTTGCGTTATCTGCCGTCAAGTAGAAATACTTTTATTTCGCGGTTTTTTCTGACAGATTTGGAACGTATGAAATTTCGTTAAAAAACTAGAGCCACCTAGTAAAGTATAGCTGAACTTTTTTGATGATCATGTGAATATTTTAACCTTATGTTTCAACCGGTTTTTACTACTCGCTACTAGGTGACTAATGCCATCGCCTGTTTGGCTATGATTGGCCATAACCCACCGCTTACCCCTCCCGCACCCCGCGCGTAAGCTTCACTTGTGTCCCTAGAAAAAACAGGATAGGGCAGCTCCTCTATATATTTCCTCCGTGGTCTGATGTCTATTGTATACAGTCACTCTGATTTGATATATCTGCGACTCCAGAAAAAAAACTGAAATTTGAAAATAAAAAAGTAAGTACTAGTAAGTAGTAAAAATATAAGAAAAATATTCAAAAAATAACCAAGCAAAGTTTCTATTTGTATTATAATGAAGAGTTGAAACGAGAATATTGCAAGATAATCTTCAGATCATATAAAAATTAGTTTTGAAGGTTGAATGATGTTCAATTTCTGCTGAGATTTCGAGACCAGACGAATGTTTTGCACAAGACCTGCTGCTGCTAGAAATTCATGTAAGATAATTAAAAGGGCCAGGCTCGCATGATGACTTTGCTACAGTAGTGAAAGGTTCTTTACTTATTAAAATAGTAACACAAATAATACTGCACCAGACTTACTTAAACAAAGAAAGAAAAAGAAGCAGGACAAGAGTCTGTTGGAGAAACATTTCGATTGTCTGTGTAATGGTGATAGTGGAGTTCGTTACTTAATATGGACCTACAATTATGATAATTTATTAAAATTGGCATAATACTTACATAAAAATAAATATGAAAACTTCATTGATTTTTACATGTTTTATTTATGTAAACTAAATACATAGATCCAACTTTAATCAATTTCTTCAAATCGTCCATCAAATACGCTACGAGAATTGCTTTATTCGTTTCCTCTGTGAAGGGCTTTTTTAAACTGAAAAGGATGGTGAAAGCTGCCGTAACTTTCACCATCCTTTTCACCTCGCTACTCCTGTGTTCGTGGCGCTCACTTTCTTCATCATCTTATGTTAGATTTAGAATACACAGCAAGCGCCATTAAGTGCTAGTTGTACACTCTGCAACAGAATAATGTATACCACCCCAGACGCACGCACACATACAATATGCATTCGCGTTGTATGTGTGCGGAAGACTCAGAATAACGTTGACCACCAGTCGTACACACACAACTAAAGATCAATTCTAACTAAGCTAACCAACTACATCGTGTGACAACAAGAAATAATATAACTACACGGATGTATAGATCTTTAGTTTCAGTACTTCGACGAGCCTATGTCAGCCGTATAATGTGCAGATTATTGTTTTATATTATAGAACTCTGAAAGGTCTGCATTTTTTTTTCTCCGTTGCTATATTAATATGTCTTTTTTATTGTTAAATTATTGATTGATTGTTAAATTAATAATGTTTAAAGATATATCTTCATTATCTTTTTTTTATTCAAATTTAATGAAGATATATTCATCAATAAACCATAATATATATATTCATTTAAATTAAGAAATATTTTAATAATTTATTTATTATAATTTAAAATGATATAAATATAATTTTTATGTTCTATATTCTAATTATATTTATATTCTTATTAATCAATAAATTAAATATAGTGCAAGCAATCGAAAAATAAGGTGCAGGTAAAAACTACTAATTAAAACAACACAATCTTTTCCAGATAATTATTTATTTTTTGCATTTCACAATATGTTGCGTCTGACTAGGAATTTTTATTTCACAAATTTATTAAACGATTAATTTTAAAAACAATGATAGTTTAGGTAATAGTTGTTATTTGAAAGATTTGAATGACAGTTCTCACTTTAATTTTTCTGTCACTTGGCGTATGAACTTATTATATAATTGAAGTAATAATTCCATTGTAAATATGAATCAACATGTTATTAGCCAGAAACTATAAATAAGCTAAGCTAAGCTTATTTCTAAGCTAATCAACAATAACATCATTCACTCTGGATTATCTACTTTTTAAAAGACAACTATTACCTCACTATTTTATTAATAGCTAATTTGAGCGCCGTCGGAGTCTATGACCTGCTGCAACCGAGATCTCATACTGTCAACTAAATTCCAGCACAAGGCAGATCCTCTCATCATCTCCCAAGTTGAAATAACCCGCCCTTCTAATTTGGCTCTGGACCTCACTTGTGATGAATCCCAATTTAAAATCATTTGACCCCACAAATTCTCGATGGCGTTTAATGCGGCCGCTTAAACTAACAGGTAGGGTGTTTCGAGCATCATAACGTTGGCATTTTCTCCTCCATAATATTTTACGGCCATCTTTGTCCGACTTGAATGTCGTTTATCCGTAAAAATAACTACATTGCTAGACGAATCAAATTCCAAATATTGCTTTCGTTCATCAATATCTCTTTTGCTAGCCTGTAAATGAATAAATAAACTTAAGTTCCCTTGAAGTTTAAATGCATAAGAAAGTTAATTCATTTTAAGTTATAATATATTGTATATTGTATATCTAACGTCGGATTATATACTTCTTTATTTACCTGTAACAATATATGTTGCTTGCTTTCAAATGTCGTCACACAGTTTGCAAACTCACATCATATGTGGTGGCCGTCGAACGAGTGGGTAAAAATGGATATATCCCCCGGTTCCTCTTAACGACGAACAGATAGTTGCACTGTTTTTCTCTGAAAATAAAATTATCAACATAGAAATAACGATCACGTTTAATACAAGGATTAAGTCAGAATAATAATTAACTTAAAACTTACAAATATCATCAATCGACGTGCAATTCCCCTGATAGAAAAGTATTGATTAAATAAACCAATGATTTCAGCTCTCTGCAGCAATGTTAAATGATAATTCATTTTTAATTTCATTTGGGCACAACAATCTGATAGTAGTAACGAGTAACGACGAATGCAAACCATCTAGAAACATGACTACACAATATTAGATAATAGAGGGTAGATTTAACTTTTTTTTTCTAAAGATATGACAAGCTAAAAATAAATCTAGCAACACAATAAAAGATAATCGGGGTCTTCCACTTATTTTGTCTTAAGAAATGAGGCATCGTTGTTATTTCGAATAGTTACGCTAATAATAACTACCTACTTCAAATTCAAACTTAATAAAAAACATCAAAAAAGTTGTAATATATTTCTTCTTTCAATCTCTAAAAATGAATATGAAATCACAGTTTTTTGTGGGATTCGATACCTGACCTGTCCAGATCTCATTCCTAGACACTTAAACCGCTAGGCCATGGACGCTATGAATTGAAGTTGTGAAATTAGCATCATATTATCTTGTCTGCCTGCTATTCATCCATATAGATATAGCTCGTCATGTGAGACTTGAGAGTAGCTAAGAACGAGTTTAACAAATTAGTGAATCAGCAGAAGTAAAGTATTTTCACAGTGTGCGTGTGTGCGTAAGCACGTCCACTTATTATGCTTGGATTGGTTGACTTTCGTGGTGTGAGTGAGTATGGATGAACGCGCGTGTGCGTGCGCGTCAGATGGTGGTATACATTATTCTGTTGCAGGCTGTACCTGATCAAAGATCGGTTCATGAACCAGTTTGGATTCAACTTTGGGGCAGCAAGCCTATAGAGCTCTTTAAAAGGACATATTTTCTGGCTGAAATACAAATTCAAGTAGTCCAGTATGTTTTCTCTTCTTTTCATATGTTATCTTTAGTCTGCGTAAGGAGTTATCCTTTTCATAACTTAGCTCTTGCTGTACATTTGTGTCCTCACCGCAGGCGTTGAAGATTAGTTTTGATTAGTTTGAACTCTAGTCTTTCATCTTAAGAATAATGAGCTCCACCGACAAAATCTAAGACAAGAATGTTTGTAGCTTTATCCTCTAATGTGCTGCGTTATCTTCTTCTTTTTCAGTTTTCCACATATTTAGCATGTTTGTTGCCGTATTATATGTATATGACATTTGTGAATTTGGAGAAATTAAAATCGGTAAAGTATGCACGATTCCTATTTTTAATAGATAGCTGTGAGAAATAAAATTGCGAGAGTTTTTTTCAATCAATGAATTTAAAGTTACTGAGGATGACGATAACTTTCATAAGTAAATCAATAAATTGACGGCTAACAATATACAGAAACCATAAAATTCTGCTGTAATTGAAGCATTTAACATAGCTGGTTGCGCTATACCTACATGTCTCCAAAAATGTAAAACACTTAAAACGTCAGCTTTTTATCGATGACTATACCCGTGTTTGATATACTCCATCACACCTGCTGGTAACTGAAAATGATTAAGGAGGGAATTGCCTGTTTATACAGGGTGACTGGTGACAAATTTTAGATACGAAGGAGAGCACTCTGTACTCGATTCTGATCACAAAAATGTAATAAAAGTAGGTACTTAATTTTTCGCTAGAACTCCCTATAAATAAATACTAATATGTTACTGTTTACATTACTTACGCCCGAGTGGCGTAATCATCTCTTTAACTTTCGGTTAAGTTTACTCAGTAAATAATTAATATTATTTTATTATTATATTTTTTTCTCTTCGTGTATGATCTCAAACTATTACGTCCTTTAATTTCAAAAGTGACCCTGTATATCATGGCAGGAATACATCATCGCCGGAGCGGTGAGATGAGGTGACAGATTCTCCCCAAAGGGTGGCCGCTAGCCAGATTAAATTTGAAGTATTTATGTGAATGAGTTACATATTTATAGTTTAAATTGAGTTAGAACTGGGAAAAGTTGTAAAGAACCATTTTATTTTATTAATTTTTAATGTTCACAGAGATAAAAGTATAACAGTGTTGATGACATATTAGTATTTTACAAGGGTAGTATCTAAGATACATTTTTTAAGAAAATTAATCTTTGGTTCAATCTTACATAGTTAATTTAACTTTTCTTTCAGTATTTTAATTAATTTATGTTATGCGATAATAACTTATCTTAGCCTTGATTTAGCGTCTCATTAATACCTACTTCGATTTCAGGATGCATCTGGAGAAATATATATAAGGTTACTGTTTATCGCTATCACATTTGTGATATATATGTCCCCACTTTTGACTGCTGATCGCATTCGCCCACAAATATATTTGATGAAAGTAACATTATATGAAAGACTTATGTTTGAAGAAGGTATGTTTTTGCGTGATTATCAAAAAGCTAACCTTACAAAAGTACGACCATGTGCCGAAATTACTGATAGTTAAAACGTTTCTTGGCAGAAACTTTTGATCGTCTTCATTTTTGCGCGACTACGGCGAAGCAAAAAGGGAGGTTATGATTTTGGCCTGTATGTATGTGGGTATGGATGTTCATCTGTTCTCACAAAACTTCTAAACTATTTATCATAATTGAATAAATGAGTATCCTTGGAAGCGTCTTGATTGTCTGCTGGTTATAAGCTACATGACGCTACGTTAAATTGACTACAGCGCCCTCTAGGGCATTAAAGTAAAGAACTAAAAAAACATTCTCGACTGATAAAGATTTCTTAGCACAGTTCAAATATGTAAACACTATTACTCCGAAATAAGTAAAATAATAATTACAGTATAAAATAAAAAATAAATTCTTGACTGTTTATTGTGGGGTATCAAATGAAGGAGGTCTGTTAGCACAGTATATATATGTTAACACTATTACTCCAAAACAAGTGAAAAAAAAATTAAGTTTAAAAACTAAAACCCGACTACTGAAACACGGTCTAAAAAGTAGGAAACAAGTAATAGTCTTCGCTGAAATATTTATCTATTTTTATAGGTACGTCATACTGATAGAGATATGTTTACATGATATCCGTGGTCGTATGCCACCTATTAAAAAAAAATTATAGATAAACAGATTCATTATAATACCTATTAAAATACAATCAAAGTGGAATACGATCACATCTATCCTGAAACATTTCTCTATCAATATGACGTATAAAATACGACAATTTGCCGCACTTGGCATTCATTATTTCTCTAGAGATTTTGCGTTTGGAACTGTAACACGGTATAAAAACTCTTTGCAATTAATTGTATTGACAAAACTCACTTCCCGATTGCGTCCGCTCCCAAACGGTCGTGTTTTCGGTGGCTCCCGAGCGCTAGCATTGCGCTGCCCCTTCTTACCTCCCCCGCACTTAAGCGGGTTGGGTTATCAAGCCAAAGCTTATAATGTTATACTTACTTACTGTACTTACTTTTTAGCAGATTCGTTTTATATTTTTCCTTAAGTTGTATATTTAGTTTGTAAATATAGAAATATATATATTAATATAATAGAATATATAATATATTGGAACTCTTTACTGCTATACTGGCCGATGTGTCATAAAAAAAAGAAATGACATGTCAAGGATTAGGACAACGTCAGTGAGGGAGGATGAAGAAAAGGTCCGCTGAGGAGAGATGTGAGGATTCTGGAAAAGAAAAAAAGATCGGGAGAGAACGCTGGAGGACGGCTGATCGATCCGGGAAAAGCCGCCGGCCCTCCCCGGCAATGACGTCCTGCCTCCACCTGAGGCGCCCCGCTCTGCTCGGCGCTCTTCACGGCTGCGGCCGTGCTCTACAACCCTCGCGGTGGTTCCTACCGCTGTGAACGGCCTCCCTGTCGCTAACTTAGCGGTTGTTGGTGGCTGCCTCCGCCACTACCGCGGCTGTGAGCCGCGGTCTCCTACGGCGTCTACTGCGGCCCTCGCAGTTTTCAATTCACAATTTTTTTTTTGCAAATTCAGTTTTTTTTTTGTGTGAAACTAGAATTTGGTGGTTAGGAACAGTCGTGCATCATTTCATACATCAGAATAACCATCAACTTACATACATAGAGGTGGAGCTCACATTCCATGGCTTCCACTCCAGCACCGACGGTTCGACTGCTGTGGCAGCTGGCATTAACGATGGCTTATTTAAGGAGTCGTCACCCGCTCCTGTTTAAGACCCTTATACGACGCTGAGGCTTTTTTATAGAGTAGTCAACCGCTCCATCTAGAGTCCCACATGTATGTAGTACAGTGTAGAAGAGTGTGAGAGGGGTGTAGATATGAGTTATTGTAGATAACTCATAATTGAGAAGAAGTGAGTTATTTTAGATAACTCGTGTTAAGATAAGGATGTGGTTATTGTAGATAACCCACGTTAGGGAAGTTTAGTAAATATTTAGTTTGTCCATTTCAGGTTCCTCGTTACTACGAGAGATGATGGATAAAAAAGGTGAAAATATCAAGCTGAAGAACTCGAATAGTCAGCTGATATAAATTATTGTGACGTGTATATATGTACAGAAAAAAAAAAACAAAAAATAGGAATACAAAGATAAATTGTGCAATGTACTTTTTAGAGAAAGAAGTAAAGACGTTGTTGAGATTGTTTATAGTTATTTAATGTCCTTAATATGCCATTTAGCTCTAATGCCGTCGGTATCTTCTAATATATACACTAAAGGTGAGAGTTTCTGTATGACTCTACATTTTATGTATTTAGGGGCGAGTTTAGCGGAATAGTAACGTTCAGCGTTACTTTGGGTATAGTTTTTACGCCATACCGTCTCGCCTACTTGTAATTCTTTTATAGAACGGCGAAGGTTATACCGCTCAGAGTTTTTGGTGTGTGCGTTGTAGAGAGCGACCTGAACTTTGTCGAAATGATTGGCAAGAAGGCCAATGTTATTAGCATAGATGTCTCGTGGTAAGAAAGTTAGTTCATCTATGTTATCTGTTGTAGTGTAAAGTGACCCACAGGGAATGATTTCACGGGCGAAGACAAGAAATGAAGGAGTATAACCAGTCACTGAGCTCACTGTGCTGTTCATTGAATGTTGTATTTTGGAGAGGTGAACGTCCCAGGTTCTATGATCGTCGCCAACCAGAGAAGCAAGGGCGCTTAGTATAGTTTTGTTGTAGCGTTCGGTGGGATTAACCTGAGGGCAGTAGTGTGGGGAGAAGGATAAAAAAGGTACCTGGTAATTATGTAAGAGCCTTTTGAATTCTCGAGATTGAAATTGGGGACCATTGTCCATTATGATGGTTTGAGGAATACCATGAACTAAAAATACGTGGTTTTCAAGATTAGTAATGATGTTAACTGTTGTTGCACGTTTTAAAGAAAATATTAAGCAGTATTTTGAGAAACAACATGTGACAACGAGAATATATTGGTTCCGTTTTCGAGAAGGTGGCAACGGTCCTATTAAATCTAAAGAAATACATTGGAATGGTCTTGAGCAAATTTTTGGTTTGCCCATCGGGCCGTAAGGTGCGTGATTGGAGTGTTTGTATGCTGAGCATGTTTCACAGTTAGCAATTAGTTTAGCTATATCTTTGAACATGCCTGGCCAGTAGTAGTGTAAAGATAGTTTTTTGTATGTTTTAAAGATTCCTAAGTGAGGTTCGCGTGGTGAAGCATGATTGCGTTTGATAAGGTTGTCCCTGAGTTCAGAACTGGGTACTTCCTTCCAGGCAAAGTCATCAGATAATGTAGTAGGACAGCTTGTATAGCGGAATAGTTTATTATTATGGATTGTGTAGTTTGGGTAGCTATCGGGTGTGTTGCGGCAACCAAGAAATATTTTATTATATTGTTCTTGTATTGGGTTAAGCAATGAGTTGTCAGTATTGATGGGGGCAATAGGAAATGTGTCTGAAGTAGGGTTTTTAGAACGGGAGAGTAGGTCCGGAACGACGTTGTCCTTTCCTTTTTTATGTTTTAGTGTAAAGTTGAAGCAAGAAAGGCGAACTGTCCATCGAGCAAGACGTCCTGTGGGGTTGGAGAGATTTAAGAACCATTTCAATGCAGCATGATCTGTGTAGACTGTAAAGGGGCTTCCGTTATCAAGGTAGCAGCGCCAGTGAGTTTATTTAGTGGTGCTGCTATGGTGCTAAAGTGTGGTATAAATCTGCGGAACCAGCTGCAAGTACCTATGAATTTCCTCATTTCTTTACGACAGGTTGGTATAGGGAAGTCGAGGATTGCGTTAGTTTTGTTAGGATCTGCCCGCAGACCATGTTCATCTACGATGAAACCTAGATATTTTAGTTCTGGTCTGAAGAAATGACTTTTCTTGAAATTAATGGTAAGATTAGCGTAAGTTAGTTTTTCAAGGACTTTTAGTAATAAAGCTATGTGTTCTTCGAAGGTTTCGCTTATGATTATGATATCATCGAGGTAACAAAAGACTTTGTTATCAAATTCTGGTGTAAAGAGTTGGTCCATTAAGCGTTGTTGGGTAGCTGGAGCATTGGTTAAGCCAAATGGCATAACTACGAACTTGAACATGCCTCGGCCGGGTACGTAGAAGTACCTGTTTTCTCTTGATCTTCTTTATTCAGAGGAATTTTCCAAAATGCCTTTGCGATATCGATGCTGGATAGGAATTTAGCGTTCCTAAGGTTGTCTAGAATTTCGTTCATGAATGGTAAGCTGTAGGCATCTCGACGAGTTAAAGAATTTAGTTTCCTACTGTCTACGCAGAATCTCCATTCACCATTCTTTTTAGGGGTGATTATCACAGAGGAAAGCCAAGGACTTTCGCATGGTTCAATCACCTTCCATTGCAGCATCTTGTCTACTTCAGCACCCAAAGCTTTTTGTTTCTCCGGAGAAAGTCTATAGCAACGTTGCTTAAAAGGTAACGCATCTCCGGTGTCGATTCTGTGACAAATGAGGTGAGTGCGTCCCAAACTACCTTTCTCTTCGAAAGAAATTCCCGAGAACCGTTTTATGATATCATCAGCGATAAGTTTTTGTGTTAGTGATAGGTTGGTATATTGTTGTATATTGTGAGATTTTTCTATTGTTAAGCATGAGTTTTTTTAGTGCAGAGGATAGTATGTGTGGTAAGAGATTAAATGATTTCCAAAAATCTATTCCTAAGATGAGAGAAGGATATACTTCCGGATTTAGCGTATGCTTTGATAAGGTTTGTGGAGTTGTTGAAGGTTATAGGAATAGTAAAGTATCCTAAGGATTTAATTTTTTGGGAACTTGCAGTTGCAATAGTTATTGCGTTTGATTTGTGTAATGTATAGCCTAATTTTATAAGTTCTAGGTGAGAATTGTTGCCTAATATAGTGACGGAACTTCCGCTGTCAAGAAGACCAGCGAAGGGCATATTATTAATAAAGATTTTTATAAAAGGACGTTCAGAGTCTGCTTCAGTAAGGTAAAGTGTAGCTGTAGTCTTATAAAAGAGGAAAAAGTTACGAATAGTATCAAGCCATGCTTGCCAGTCTTGGTTATCTGGTGGTGGTTTAGTAGAGTTCAGGTCGCTTATTAGTTTTTTGAACACTTAGGGCAATTAATAGTTTTGTAGTCTTTAAGGCCACATTTAAAACAAATTAAATATCTAGGTTTAGTACACGAAGTTAAGTTATGTCCGTGAATTCTACAACGAACGCAGAATAATTGTTCACTTGTAGACGCGTTTACTTGTTTAAAAGGGTGGAAATTTCTGTTAGGTAAAAAGTTGTTAGATTTGTGAGGTGTAGTGTGGTGAAGTTGTTTAGAAGATGAAGGCAGTGATTTGTAATTAAATTCAGCCGCTACATTAGTAGTGTCCGGTTTAGGTTCTCTAAAATTTTTATCCTTTTTAAACTGGCATGGTCATTAATATTTAAATTAACTTTAGAAACGGGATATTTACCATGTTTTTCATTTATTTTGAGTTCTCGATATTTCGGCACTGTTACAAGCGCCATGATCACGACGGTACTGAAGATGCGGGTAAGCGTGTTTTTTATTCACGGGCAAACAAATCTGTCTACCCGCTTTATTTTGCGTTTCGATCTTTGGTTACCACTACTATTGTCACTGTTTTTGTTTTCACTTAAAGTTAAAACTCGATTTTGTTTTCGACACGCAAAACTCACAGTATCGACTGGTGCATTCTTTTTGTATTGAGATGGACTTTTGCACAGCTGGACCACTGGATTCCATGCAGTAGAAAGATGGAAACCGTCTTCACGGTTGAAATTAGGATATTTGGTAATCTCAATAGCCTCTCTGACCAATCTACTCGTAGGTATGTAATGTTTGTCAGTTGAGATTACCTGAGGTTTATGTAGTTCGATCCAATGTTGTGTTCCAGCTTCGAGTAGATGTTGTGCTATGGCTGATTTATTTGAGTCATTGTTTTTTACAGCTCTAATGTGCTCCTTTATTCTACAAGCGACTGTACGTTTAGTTTGGCCGATATATGATAAACCGCAGCTGCAATCCACTTTGTAAACACCAGGATTATCCAAGGGGAAGTTATCTTTAGGTGAACGCAACATTTGACTTACTTTCTTGAAGGGGGTGAAGATAGTGTTGACTGAGAATTTACGTAGTATGTTTGCGACCTTATCTGTCACTCCCTTAATGTAAGGCAGGAATGCTGGTTGCCTCTCAACTTTGTGCTTGCGCTGTTTATGTGTAGTCTGCTGTTTAGTTGGCCCGGCTTTTACTTTGTAGCCATTATTTTGTAGTACCTTTTTGACATGCATCAGTTCGTCTGGTAGGCGGTGTTTGTCGCACAGGTCGTATGCGCGGTTTGTGAGAGATGTTACTACAGACTGAAGCTGTCGTGGATGGTGATGGGAGTCTGCATGAAGGTATCGGTCTGTGTGAGTTGGCTTTCTATACACCGAATGACTTAATGAACCGTCTTGGTTGACCTTCAGCAGAACGTCTAGAAATGACATCACTTTTTCATATTCCATCTCGTACGTGAACCGGATCTTTTGATGAATATTATTCAGGTGGGCTTGGAAAACCTTTATGTCCCGTTCATTTCCGTCTATGATGCAGAACACGTCATCGACATATCTTTTCCATATCTTCGGCGGTGAAGGCGCTGCGGGAATGGCCAGTTCTTCGAAATACTCCATCCATATATTTGCCACTACTGGGGCTACTGGGCTGCCCATCGCTACACCATCTATTTGAAGGTAATATTGGCCTCTATATATAAAGTAGCCGGTCGTGAGGCAGTGATGGAGCAGCAAAGCATATTCCTTCGGAATGTTATTGTCTCGAAGTTTTTCCTTTACAACTTCCATACAATCTGCCACTGGTACATTTGTAAATAAGGACTCAACATCAAAACTAACCATCGACTCATGTTCCTCTCTTCTAACTGATTGGATAATTTTAATAAAGTGTCGTGAGTCTCTTACATGCGATGTTGATGCACCTACTAAGGGCTGTAACACACTGGCAACGTGTTTTGCTAGTTCGTATGTGGGCGAATCTATTTGGCTCACTATAGGTCTTAAAGGTGTGTTATTTTTGTGTAATTTGGGTAAGCAGTACACAAAAATAACACACCTTTAAGACCTATAGTGAGCCAAATAGATTCGCCCACATACGAACTAGCAAAACACGTTGCCAGTGTGTTACAGCCCTTAGTAGGTGCATCAACATCGCATGTAAGAGACTCACGACACTTTATTAAAATTATCCAATCAGTTAGAAGAGAGGAACATGAGTTTGATTGGATAATTTTGGGTGATCATGGCGCTTGTAACAGTGCCGAAATATCGAGAACTCAAAATAAATGAAAAACATGGTAAATATCCCGTTTCTAAAGTTAATTTTAATTTTTATCCTTGTCTAGTATTTTTTCATATCGTTGACAAGAGATTATTAAGTTATCCAAAGTTGTAAATTCATGTACAGCGATAAAGTTAGAGTAAGAAGGTCTAATATTTTTCATTATGATCTGTAATTGTTCTTGTTCGCAAATTTTTTTGTTTAGTTGAGCAAACATTCCAGACATTATCGCAACATAAACAGCCATGGATTCCGTTTCACCTTGCGTGCGGTGATGGATTGCTGCAAGTAGTTTAGCTTCGTAGTCAGGTATGTCGAAGTCTCTTATCAGGAATGTACTTAAGTTATCCCAAGTGAGGTCTGGGTGGCGTGCTCTTTGATAGCGGAACCAATGGAGAGCATTACCGGTAAAAAGTTCGAGTGAAAAGTTAAGTACAGTTTCTTTGTCAATGTGTCTTGCCGTACAGAAGTCTTCAATCTTCAAGAGAAAAGAGCGAGGGCATGAAGTGCCGTCAAAGGTAAATTTCTTTATTTCTTTAATATTATTGTAAGACTGAGGTTGGGGGTAGAGTGGTGGGGGTAGTGGAGGTGTTATTTGAGGTATAGTTGGTGATAGTTGAGGTGATGTTGGAGAAGGATTAGAATTTTGTTTAATAATGTTCGAAGCCGGGATGTTCTCTAAAGTGTCAGCGTTCACAAAAATAGTGTCTTCAATTTTTTTTAAGAATGATTGAAGCTTTTCTTGTATGGTAGTATATCTGTTTTGAAATTCGGCCGGGGCGATATCTATTTCCATTCGTTCTAACCGTAGGTGTAGATGTGAAAAATAGGCTTCGATTTTTGGTGCATATTTTAAATTGGTTTCAGAGAATGCCACCATTTTATTGTGTAAGTAGTCAATAGAGACTTCCGCTTCTAAAATATCTTGATCAATGGGTAAAGGTGAAGAAAATATTACAGGTTCATCTCTCATTAATCTACGTAGCTGGTTTTTTTGGCTGAGCACAGTTGAAGCTGGCTCTTCAAGACGAATTTTGATTTCATATTCGAGTTCTGGTTTATTAAGCAAGGTAAAATCATATTGTTTATCCATGATAGAGTAGTAGTAGTATTAAGTAGTTTAAATATAATTAAATATTAAGTTACAAGCTTAAGTGCCTATAATGTAGGTATAGTGTATATATATTAGTGTAAGTGTATATAATAAAAATAAATAAGTGTTGAGAAAAGACAAGGGCTATTTATAGTCTTAAGGTAGAGTGTTATATAATCCGGAAAATCGTAAAATATATTTAAGTTGTCGAAATAACATTGGAAAAAAAATTGTTTATACTAGAGGTATAGTTGTTTTACATTTAAATATACGTAATTTGCCAAAGTAATTTCAGGAAAAAGGAAAAATGTTTATACTCTAGAGGTAGAGTTGTTTTAGAATTTGGAAAATATCAGCCAGTGTAGTGTAGTAATAGTGTTGGGACTTTAGATAAAGCAAATGACTAACTATAAATACCTTGAGGGTCTTCTTTCGTTGGGCGCCAAACTGTCGCAAAGCACCGATTCCCTGAAGGGGATCCGTCGCTCGCAGTTCAAAAGGGTGCTGAAGTGGAAGAAAACTATTAACTAACACTTAAAAACTTTAATTTTAATTTACAAAACGAGAAAGGCACTTAAAGTCACTATAGCACTGTAGGGAAAATTTTTAATTTTAGACGTTTGGAGCTAGCAGCCCTCGGCCGCAGTAGACGCCGTAGGAGATCGCGGCTCACAGCCGCGGTAGTGGCGGAGGCAGCCACCAACAACCGCTAAGTTAGCGACAGGGAGGCCGCTCAGGTGGAGGCAGGACGTCATCGCCGGGGAGGGCCGGCGGCTTTTCCCGGATCGGTCAGCCGTCCTCCAGCGTTCTCTCCCGATCTTTTTTTCTTTTCCAGAATCCTCACATCTCTCCTCAGCGGACCTTTTCTTCATCCTCCCTCACTGACGTTGTCCTAATCCTTGACATGTCATTTCTTTTTTTTTATGACACATCGGCCAGTATAGCAGTAAAGAGTTCCAATATATTATATATTCTATTATATTAATATATATATATATTTCTATATTTACAAACTAAATATACAACTTAAGGAAAAATATAAAACGAATCTGCTAAAAAGTAAGTACAGTAAGTAAGTATAACATTATAAGCTCTTAGCGGAAAGTTTTCCTCGCTGAGGTTATGTGGTGTCGGGGCTAATTCATCTGCCCTTTCATCTGACCCTTGACCCAACTGCGCCAGCCGAAGCATCGCTGATCGTGGATACGTAACTGTGACAACTAAGCCTGATCGTCCGCTTTTCATCGGCCATAGGTCCGGATTAGGTCGTTCTTTTTTGCAGCGCAGTATATGCAGCTGCCTCGCCGTTCACCGGCACGTAGGTTCCTTTAGGATAGGTTTTCTTTCAGCTCAATACGATGGAGGAAGGCACAAGTTATTATGGCGAACAGTATATCGACAATCTCAACGCCGAGTTCGAAGCTGAAAAGGCTAAGCTCCAGCGTCGTAACAGGTCTCGTATCAAGTCTCTAGAGCACCAATTAGTTGATGAGGGTTAAATTTTGGCTGCTTATGAACAGGAATTAGTCCAGTTAGATCAGGGAAATGACCAGTTACAAGGAACAACATCAAAAACTGGAAGCTAAACTTCGGAAGCTTTAGAAAATTGCCGCTAAACGTCAGGTTATAGCGGAAAAAAGTCGGGAATTAGTCGCTAGTCGTCAGGAACTATACGTAGATGAAGTAAGCGTTCGTTTTTCTCAGGCTCCGGCCGTTCCAGCCGTCTCGAACTTTCAGGTACCTCAGGCAACACCTGTAAAAAATTACACACACCAATTGTAGAAATCTAGTGAAACAAATTTATAAATTAAAGGAAAACTAATGAAAATAATTGTCATGGGAAGAGTGGAGACGGCGCATTGGAAATAACTTGGAGCTGATAGAGATTGCTGAGCTGGAGCTGAATCGGTATAGCAGATCGAGTTGATGCAGCTGAATGAGTCGCCGCAACGGTTCTGATCTGGTGAAGTGATAAGTGGCACGGACAGTCGGCAAAGTGAGTGAAATGCGAAAAGTAAAGTGCTAAAAAGTTTAATAGGTAACGGGTTTCGTTACTGTAAAGTGTTTAAATAGGGTCTTATAAGTGTTTTTTTAATTATGTTTTTTTTTATTGTTTATCTTTAGGAAAATTGACAAAACTGATAAAAGTAGCAACATCTAACTAAATAAATTTTAAGTAAATGCAGTCTGCGTTTTAAATCTGCTTAATACTCAAAAGTTTTTGTTTTCAAAGTATTTCTTTTTAATGCGTAAATTTCAAATTAAGTTACATGTATTACATAGTATTTTAACCATTTCTTAACTTATTTCTTATAAGAATTTTACATCAAAATATATTAATGTGCATAAACAGTTAAATCGACGGTTTGTTTCTGAGAATCTAAGCAGCATAAGGAAGTTTGTATCATGCGCAGTTACAGAACACCAATGCACAATAATATTTATTGAAACAGATTTACAACAAAAAGTAATATTTTATTTAGGTTCAAATTATGATGATATAGGTTTATTAGGTTTCATTTTACAAATTTCTCTTTAAATCGTAATTTGCATTTTTATGGAAGTCAGTCTAGTAGTTTTATTTAAATAGTCAGAACTTTCTTGAAAATCTGAATAGGTTTTATACTTACTTAAATACATTTTGAATGAATTTAACAAATTTGATTTAAATTACACAAAAAACGAATTCTCGAATCTATTCTGAAATGTAGCTCTGTGTACCTAATTATTAAAAAAAAACATGCATTCTATTTGACACCTTTCTCCTTTTTGTAAGTTGGTTGAACAAACTATTCTTTGCATTAAAATGCAATATAAAAAAATAAATGAAAAAAATCATAAAACCAAAACCAAAATGAAAGCAAACTAATTATTTCTTTTTAAGAAAAAGTGAACCGCATTCAAAAAACCAACCCACTAAAAATGTTTAAATATTTTTTATAAACGCCATCCTATTCCTGTTTCATATTTTATGACATATTTATGAATTTTTATTTTAACATTATTTAGAAACATATTTTATGAAATATTTTAATATTTTATGACAAATGATTGTAAATTGTGAATAATTTGTTAAATATACAAATTTATTTTACTAATATAAGGCGCAAACATTTAAAAATGATTTGAAGTGGTATAAAACCTCTTTGTTGTTTCTGAAAATATTTAGTGTATAACCCGGACCAATAAAATATGCTCTGTTTTCTCGCATGTTATTTGCACAAAGGTACAAATAAACTTTGTAGGATTCATTATTGCACTAGGGTATAATATATTATGCACGCGTGACTTATAGCCCAGTTTATAGTTCTAAATTCAATAGAATAACGCTCACTTTACGAGCAAGTGTGTTGAAAATAATATTTGTGAAGAGTAATAGGAATGATTAATAAGTTTAATAGTATTTTAAAGTTTTTGCATTTAAAATGCTTAATTACTCTTAAATAAATGAAAAAATGTAATGCTTCACTTTAACTGAGTTTCACAATTTCTGTCAAGAAATTTGTCTCGGTTGGTCTTAGCTGCAAAGCTATACCATAATATTGAGCTACGTTAGCAATATAACGTAAAAACAAAAGTAATTTCGAGGCGTACCGCCAGGCCCCGGTAGCTCAGTGGGAGAGCACTCGTCCGGCAAACGAGAGGTCCCAAGTTCGAGTCCTTGTCGGGTGGTTTTTATTTAACACATTTTTTCATTTATTTATGATTAATAAGTATTTAGCGCACAATAAGGGCACAATATGATCCTTCAGTTTGATCATGGTGTAAACGAGATTTCTCTGTGAAAACTAGTTGGAGACAAAATGTCTTAAAACGATGACCCTAATGGAAATAAAATGTATTAAAAAAAGTTGAGAGTTGTGACTCAATAAAATTTAGTACCCAAGAATATGATAGATTAAATATATAAATAATAAATACAGCAGCCGCTGATAAAAATAAAATATCCCAAAGTAGGATATAATAGAGTGTAGACAATACTGCAAGATGGAATAATGTTTGTAGAACTTATTAAGAAATAAGGAAAAGTAAATAAATATGTAAATGAATGTTTTTTTTTTTTATATTGTAAGGATAGGACGTTTGTCTTCCATGCCACCTGATGGAAAGTGCGCATGAAGACTATGGTGTTACACGTCCATCCACGAGAAACCTATTCACTCGACACTTAAAAGTTCCAGGACTGTAGTGGTCAGGAAAAACAAACGCAGGCAGATTGTTCCACTCTTTGGCAATCCGTACCAAAAAGGAACTATCGAAGCGTTTTGTTCGACTTCTTGGTAAATCCACTATATAGGGATGGAAGTTCTGTCTGCGTCTGGTAGTCCGGTGGTAAAAAGGGGTGGGTTCAATTTGGTCAAAAAGAGCACTCGCACACTCACCAAAATGTAGCCGATAAAATACTGTTAAACAAGCAACCTTACGACGATGCTCCAGCGTCTGCAATTTTTTATTTGTAAGGTTGTTGTTATTTATGATTTTACGGGCTCTTCGGTCAACAGAGTCTAGCGCTTCGAGCTGGTATTTGGCAGAACCATCCCAAAGGTGACTACAGTACTCCATGCACGACCTCACTTGGGCTGTGTATAAGTTGAGCAGCCGTTCAGGGCTGAAGTACCGCCGGACCTTTGAGATGATACCCAATTTTTTGGAAGCCGTTTTTGCCATAGACTCAATTTGTTGACCGAAGTTTAATTTGGACGTTATAGTGACGCCCAATAGCCCTAGTTGGTCGGTGATGGGAACAGATACATTCTGGAAAGTGGGCGTAAAAGTAAAGGTGCTCTTTTTCGTGGAGAATAGACACGCTTGTGTTTTGGAGGCGTTGAATTTGACCAGGTTAGATTCACCCCAATCGGACACATTCCGCAAGGTCGAATCAACGCGCTCAATCATAGACCTTCTCAAAACCTGGATTTCATGGGCGCTCGTTCGCGCATTGGATATATATCTCTCAACAACAGTGCTGTCATCAGCATATCCAATAATGCCTGGTGTTAGGAGGTCATTAATGTGCAGCAAGAATAAAGTTGCAGAGAGAACAGATCCCTGAGGTACCCCAGCATTAATCGCCATTAGGTCAGAGGAGTAGCTGTCTAAGACTACTCGAATAGACCGTTCCCTCAGAAAATCAGATATCCAGTCGCAGAGCCTGGTCGGTATGCCATATGCTGGAAGCTTGCTTAAGAGACCATCATGCCAACCCTGTCAAAGGCCTTGGATATGTCTAAGGAAACAGCTATTGCTTCACCATGACCCTCCAAGGCCTCTCTCCATAAGTGTGTGGCATACACGAGAAGATCGCCGGTCGAGCGTCCACTGCGGAAACCATATTGGCTATCGCTTACGAGCTCGTTGGTCTCGAGGTATGCCAGGAGTCGATTGTTCAATACACGTTCCATGACTTTGCAAAGTATGAAAGTGATTGAGATTGGTCGATAGTTGACAGGATCAGCACGGCTTCCCTTCTTCGGTACTGGTTGTACGTTAGCCAGCTTCCAGGATTTGGGGACTTTACTAGATTCCAAAGAAAGTCTATAGAGACGCGTCAAAACGGGAGACGACTCAGCTGCGCAGCGTTTCAACACCACTGCAGGAATACCATCTGGACCGCTAGCCTTATTCTCGTCTAGGTGCAGCAAGCATTTAAGAACCTCCTTTTGGCGAATATGAACGGTACCCATTGTAGGACCGAACTGAGTTAATTGGGGTGGGATTTTTCTTTGGCTATCTAGACGAGAATTTTCCGCAAAGATACTGGCAAATAAATCCGCCTTTTCCTTAGCGGTGTGGGCCAGAGAACCGTCATGTTTCCGCAGTGGCGGCAGCGATGGGCGACAAAAGTTCGTTTCGACCGACTTGGCGAGGGACCAGAAAGCTTTGCTTCTCGAGGGGTATGACGCTATTCTGTCTCCAATACAGCCTATGTGGGCGAAACGAGCTCTTTTGATCACCTTCTTGCAGGACTTGGCGGCAGCATTGTACCTCTTCTTGTGTTCATGCGAATCCACGGCTTTGCTTCTGCGAGCGGTTGCCCAGGCTTTGTAGGCTTCTCGCTTACGCTTTTCAGCGGAAAAGCATTCAGCACTAAACCATGGGCGAGCTTTGGTTTCAAGGGATAGATCAGCGTAGGGAATGAAGAACTCCATTGCTTGACCTATCACACTTGAGACTGCATCAGCGCAGCACGATGGATCGGTTGATGTAAAACAAGCTTGCCGCCACGGATAAGATGCGAAGAAATGTCGCATTTTATCCCAATCTGCCGACTTGTAACGCCATACTCGCCTAGAACCACTTGGTCGGGTGTCAGGTGGCGAGTACTGCGATACAGATTTCACCAGACAGTGATCGGATGTCCCTAGGGGTGCAGTGACGGACACCGAATATCTGTTGGGATCGGTTGTCAGCAGAAGGTCCAGGCAGTAAGCAGTGTGGCCAGCAACGTCTGGGATGCGCGTAGGCTCGTCAACAAGCTGAGAGAGGCCTTGAGTGAGCGAAAACTTAAAAGTCTCTCTACCAGCATGGTCAGTGTCCTGAAACGGGTATAACCACTGTCCGTGGTGTGCGTTAAAATCCCCCAGGAACACCAACTGCGCTGTGGGAAAACGTTGCTGAACCTTGTCCGCTGTACTGCTGAGATAGTCCATAAGCCTTGTTATCTCCCGATCTCCGCCGTGTGACCGATAAATACCAGCGTATACCATTTGGTCTAGGCCGGTATCTATGTGAACCCACATACCTGAAAGGTCCGGCACTTCTAAGTAACGGAGACGCTGACAACAGATCTTGTCACTGGCATACATGCACACCCCGGCGTGCGGGTGGAATTTGGACTCCAGGATGTAACCTGGGTAACAAAGGTATGCCGAGTCTGTCGGATCACAGATCTGCGTCTCCGTTAGGAAGAGTAGGTGGGGTCTCTCCGTCTCGAGGTGGTGGTGGACATCATTGAGATTGGAGTGCACTCCTCGGATGTTACAGAAGTGCACTTTAAACGAAAGGAAGTGCAACCGCTGTGTTACCTTACTCTTCTTTGGACCTTTCATTAGTTTTGGAGTGGAGTGAATAGGGAGGAGAACAGAAGTTGAGTGAAGTGCTGCAAATGGAACCAAGCAACTCGATAGGGGTAACGCACCTTTGGGAAACTCGCTTGGAGACTGCGGGGACGCCCGAACCCCCGAGTTCTCTATCGGGTCCTCACAAACCGGTCGCCAGCCAGCACGATGGAGCCTGCCGGGATTTTTCGCGAGGTGGCGGGGCAGCCTTTTGCATGTGGCTGGCATGCTACTTGGGCCCCCTACTACCTGCGGTCGGCCAGCGGTGCACCGTGCTTCGGATCCCGCTACCCTCCAAAACGAGTCACCCGGTGAGTCATTATCCCACGAGTTGAAAACAGTTCTCCGATGCAGCACGATTACTCAGACCTATCCTCCTCAATGGCTACACTAGACATCATGCCGGAACGCAACTAGGTTACTTGGCGGCATGGTTTTGTCCAGTGGGTGGTGACAAGCCACGGCCGAAGCCTACCACCAGATTTTACAGCTCGTTTAGCACCACCCAGGGACCACGTACAAGGCATCGAGGGCTAAACCTTGCGGACGCGAGCAGTTTTCAGTCCCCTAAAGAATTTTAGAATTTTTTTTATGGAAATGATAAAAAAAGCAAACAGGATAAGTTTTTTTGATATGAATATTTTTATATGAAGTATATTGTTATTCCTTCATTTTTATTTCTCAATTCTCAATTCTTTATTGCTTTCATAATATACACAAATCATTAGGATACATTATGACCCTATTGGGTATTGCAATATTAGGAGAGAGGAGGCGTAGAGATATTATAGATAAATTAAATTTACTGTCTTATTACAAATTTACAAATTTATCATTTAAGTATTCTTGTACTGTATAATAGCTTTTTGTAATTAATAAATGTTTGAGCTGTTTAAATAATATTTTTTCATTTGTTTGAGATTTTAATACATTAGGCAGATTATTGAATATTTTTACTCCCATAACAGCGGGACTATTTGCGTGTAGTTGTAACCTGGGTGTGGGGAGCATCAGTCTAGTAGCTGTATTTTTCCTAAGTGTGTATCTAGTAGGTAGGTCCTGTCTGTTTGTGAAGAATTCAGGGTATTTTTTAACAAACTTACACATCTCCATTATGTACATGCATGGCACGGTCAGTATCTTTTTATTCTGGAAGACAGGTTTACAGCTTTCAGTTTGCTCTATATGTGAGATGATGCGTACAAGTTTCTTTTGCATGATGAATGTGGACTGTGAATCTGTGCTGTTTCCCCATAGTATGAATCCGTAAGTTAACCATGCATGTGCATATGCGTAGTAAGCAGCCAATACTGTTTTTTCGTCAGTACATTTTGTTATTTCACGAAGGCCGTATGAAAATTTTGATAATTTAGAGTTTAATTTATGTATATGTGGTTTCCAAGAGATATGTGTATCAATGGTAAGTCCAAGAGTGCAATATTCATTTACTTGTTGTAGCTCTACGTCACGATAATTAAGTTTAATATGTAATGGCTCTTTTTGAAATGGGTGAAAAGTTATTATTTTAGTTTTTGAAAAATTTATCTTTAAATTATGTGAATCTAACCAATTATTTACGTTACTTAAAGTTATTGAAAATTTATTATGTATATTGTCATTATTCTGGCAAGAAGTAATTATTGAAACATTTAATTAAATGACGCAATTTACACCCAGATTTTTGAAGTTTGACTTTTTATAATATTGTTTATGTTTTATTTTTATATAATACTATACTACTATCATTTAAATGAACATAAATTTTAGAATTTTTGTCACCTCTTAATATATGTTTTGTCAATGTTGCTAAGTAAGTTAATAAATTAGTAAAATATATTTCTAATACGATTTTAACACGTGTTAAATCGTATTAGATTAATTTAGTTAATAATATTTTTTTTCAATAAGGTATCTTATATACCATACTATGTCAAAGAAAATAAAATATTTTTATTTTGTGAAACTATTGTCTATATGTATATTCAACAATGAAAGGAACTTATGTTCACCAACATAACTTCTTCTTCGATACTTTCAATTTTAAATTCGTGACAAAATAATTATAGGTATTTCCTATAGTAAAATTTGAAAAAAAATATTCCAAAAAATTATACTTAATTAACTTTTGAATATTATATTTTTTGTTAAAATTGCCGGAGAGGTGTAGTGTGTGACGCATATCCTCGTTGTACTCATTATGTATTCGTTATTGTAATCATTATACTGTCTACTTTGATACAATTTACACGCGTCTTATTTGGCTCCCTCGTCCCACATTGCAAGCAATCCGCAACTTCTACTTTGCTTCCTTCCCTTCCAGCTTGCCTGACCTCTGCGCCCGCCTCGAGCGACATCGAGTCAGTGAACAAACTAAATTGTATTTTTATTTAAATCAGAACATTATACCCACACTCTCAGTTCTAAGTGATTCACTTAATGCCTAGTGATTTAATAAGTAAAATATTCATAACATGTCTGCATTTTATGTTACTTAACACTCAGTTCAAGAAAAGTAAAATTTTTATAACCTTTTATAACAACCTTTTATACAAATAGCCGATTTTTAATCAACGGACTGTGTTTGTAATGTAATGTACTGTAAAAAGTTAAGCTTATTTTAATGGTGGCATTAATAATTGCATAAATATTTAGTTTTTTATTTAAACACTTTCGTGATCATAGTAATAATGCACATTTCTTGGTTGCAGATGAAAGAAACCAGGACAAACTGGATAAATTCATCAAATACATTGAAGCAAGACCGATGGTGTTTTATATTTATAATACGGTTGCCATAGACGCTTCGCTGCCGATACAGACTATAAAATTGTTTCTGAAGTATCTCATTTTCATATTGCAGCTTACACGTTTGTATGAGAGTTGAAATTAAAATGTCGCAGGTGCCTTCTCCGTTATTATGTAAAGGGTGTTTTATGAGAGGTATACAAATTTAAAATCAAATACTGGGCTTTTTTTTAGTAACCGGCCATTTTAGCATTATGTTCTTTGATACAATATAATCGTACCTGCATACTTAAATGAGTATTTCTCAGTACAACCAATAAAGCGTCGGAATTGCATTTGTTGAAGCTGCATGAGTTGCTTAAAAGAAAAGTTGTGAGAGTGAATATTGGAAAGACGAAAGTTATGGTTATGGAGAGGAATGAAAATACGACGCAATGCAATATTATGATAGGAGACGAAAAAGTGGAACAAGTGAAAGAGTTTGTATACTAACGCTGTGTAACATTAGGATAACAAGTATACTTTGTAAATGTATCTGGATATACTTTTTATTTTTTGATTAATATGCATATACTCTGGCAATTAGGTATACCTGTCTGCCTCAGACGCCAGTGGTTGCGGGTTCGATTCCCGCACGGAACAAGAAAAAAAATGTACCATGTCTGGGTATTTATCTATTTATGTATTTATATTCTAGGTTCCCTCCTAGTTCGCTACATAGTATCCCATAACACAAGCTATGCTTACTTTGGTGCCATGTAGTTGGTGTGAGTGTCTGGGGATTTTATTTATATTTTTTGATTCAGTTTATTTGTTACTCAATTTGTTTTTAAAAATTACAAATTGTTTATTGTATAACAATTCTTTATAATATCGATAGTTCAAGAAAAAATAATCTTTTTTTCGAAAATAACTAGAGCATTGGGAAATAAAAATAATGCATTAACAATTTTACCATTCATTTATTCATCATCATCAACGTAAGTCATCATTAATTCAATCTTATAAATAACAAACAACAATAATTTATTGGTAATTTTGTGAGTGTCCAGAATTTGTAGTGACAATATGAGTTTTAAGTCACAATACCTCATTTAATTACCTATGTATTTGTATTTTTTGAGATTAGGTATTGGTCCTCGGATTCTGGATTCGAATTCGGATTCTGGATTTCGGTTGCCTAGACACCGCTCATTAACTATAAGTATTCTAAAAGTTCTCTTAAAGTTATTCAAATAGAAAACCTTCTTACATCTTTAGAGTGACAATTAAAGATTATTGAAACAGATTTCACATTAACGAAAAAGTTAGTAAGTATTACGAAAAGTTATACTATACTGCAGTATAGTTTTTTATTTAAACAATCAACAATATGAAATTAAGCATAAACGTAAGCGATAAAAATAAATATTAAAAAAAACAACAACGTACTTTTTGGTATAACAACCACTAATAAAATTGCTTAGACACATTTAAGTAACGAATTATACATTTCAACCGTAACTCTTCTGAAATATTTATTATTTAAACACAAAATACGGCCGATATACAAAAATATAGAAACTAACAGCAACATGATGTTGTCGTGGAATAAATATTACGGGAAAAATGTTTAGAATGAATTTACAATTGACAATACAAAATGTAAGTTTAATTTAGCACCAACAACATTGCGCCTATGAACTATACTTACCTACTCCTACATTTAAAAGATGTTTTATATTCAAGTATTGAGGTTCTTTATAAATTAAATTTTAAGACATAAATTTTTTTAACAATAATGTTAAAAAAATTAAAATTTAAAACAATAAAGAATGAATAAATAAATAATTTGAAAATCAACAACGTTACTTGGTTATTATAAACTCTGATAGGATTTCTGACACAAAGATACAAACTATACTTTTTAATTTGAACATTTCTGAAAAACATAATTCTTTGCGTGTCGAGAACAAAATCGAGTTTAAAGTGAAAACGAAACGCATAATAAAGCGGTTAGGCAGATTTGTTTGCCCGTGAATAAAAAGGCTTATTCTCCTCACACCCAAATCCATTGTTCTCGAAAACAAAATTGTTCATACATTAAATCCACTCACACCCAAAACCAGTTTTTTTATAAAAATATTCCTTTAAAAATGTTCCATATATCGATTCCACTTAAACCCAAACCATGTTTTATACGTTGTACACAGTACACTTTAAGTTTTGAGAGGAAATGTATAAGTAAAAGATTCAAATTGAAAATCAACAACATGTATTATAATCTTTATTAAATATGATGATAAAATCAAGTAAAAAATCACAACTTCTTCATATTTCTTGGTGACTAATTCTATTTCTATACTCGGCCTTAAATATTAATTTACACAAAGCACAACTTACGTCTTAATTATTATGGTATGAATAAAAATGTGAAATGGGTACTTATTCAATATAATTAAAAATCCCAACAATTAAACAATTATAAATAAACTATTGTACAATTTTAAATCATTTTTTGTCAAAATTAAATACAATTAAGTAAATCAATTTAAAGAAATTCTTATCTAACTTAAAATAAGGTAAAAATCACAGGTTATTCGAAAATTAAACAATTATAAATAAACTCATGCACAATTTTAAAGCATTTTTCAAAATTGAGTACCTACTTACAATATAAAACAAAATAAATGTTAGACATTCTGATCTCTATAACAAAAAAAAAATTAAATATAAATTAAAATAAGGTTAAAAATCACAGATAACAATAACATTATTAAACAAATTTACATATATTCTGGCATAAAAAATAATATATTTTGAAAATTATTATAGTTATTTGATATGAAGGGGTGAAACGGGCCTTTAACCTACATAAGAAATTAAATTCTATTAAGTACTAGGTTTCTAGGTTTTAGGATAATAAGTTAAATTCCATCCAATCGTTAGTTCGTTTCTAACTTCACGTGAAAAAGTCCAGTATCAAGATATTTTAACCTAAAAGTTCTAATAGTGTTAATGTAAAACATAATTGCGCCTTGAATTAAAGTAAAATCCGTTGTTGAGCTCGAACCAGCGAGGACATTTTTCATTTTTATAACGATTTTTAAAAACACTTAGATACTAAATAACAATATTTATTTGCACTGTGATTTTGCAACTATCCTGACTTTAATTTACGAAATTAACAAAAAATAAACGAAGATACACGTCCCGTGACGTGACCTGTCGGAACATTCCAAAGTTATAGATAAGATGCCGTATTCTGATAGGTAAAAAAAATGCGAGCGCCAGAAGCGCCGGGGTAACAAACAAAAGGCACCTTTCTTTTGTTTTCAAAAACTAGTTTACTTTAAAATCAACAATCTTATGAGTGCACCATAGTCTATTATGTCCTTGGACTGACAAACGGGATAAAGATAAAGCTTTGGCACAAGATGGAGAAAGACGGAATCAGTTGGTGCACTCAACAACTTAAGCTCTAAGTCAGTTATTATCAAATTAAAACTTCTTTATGATAAAGATATAAAATTGATTGAATCAGGCGTTACTTTGCGGAAATCCATGACAACTACTATAAAAAGTTATTTTGCTAATTCCGCGACTTGTACTTGCACTAGTGATGCAGGATTTTCATGCGTAAGTTCACCGCCCTCCCTCCCTCAAGCAAGAAGCAAGACATGCAATGAACACACACCTGGAAACCCACACCACAAGCTATCACCGAAGTCACTTCGGTGGTGGTCGTTGCGCCCTGAGGATGCTTCTGGTTGAAGCGAAACACGTGTCGGTGATAGCTTGTGGTGTGGGTTTCCAGGTGTGTGTTCATTGCATGTCTTGCTTCTTGCTTGAGGGAGGGAGGGCGGTGAACTTACGCATGAAAATCCTGCATCACTAGTGCAAGTACAAGTCGCGGAATTAGAAAAATAACTTTTTATAGTAGTTAAAGATATAAACTTTAACATATGTAAATATCAACTTTCTAGGGTGCGAGGTAAATATGAATAAAACTATCGAATTTGCCTCGGGTGCCTCATAAGACATTTTAACTTTTAAATATAACTTTAAAAATCGCGATTTTATTATTCTAACTCTAAAGTACAGTCAGTCGTTGTGCACTGTACGTTTTATTATGTTTTTTTGGGTTAAAGTGGAATAGTTTAATATTTAAATAAAAAAGTGTTAAAAATATTTTGGGTGTGAGTGGAATACTATTTTGGGTGTCAGGAGAATAAGCCAATAAAAACACGTACCCGCTACTTCAGTACCGTCGTGATCATGACGCTTGCAGCAGTGCCGAAATATCGAGAACTCAAAGTAAATAACAAACATGGTTAATATCCCGTTCCTAAAGTTAATTTAAATAATTCTTTAAAGACTAAATACAGCTGGTATACCAAAAATAGATATCAAAACTAATATGATGTTGGTGCGGAAAAAAATACTACCTATACGATAAAATGTTTAGAATTTGGTAATACCATAGGGTCTTCAATGAGGATGGGTCGATTTCAATATGGAATACAACAGGCTGTGTGTGAGATACTAACGAAGTTATTATTTTATTTAAAAGATCTATTTCTGCCATTTTGTTATGATTATAACATCATTCAACTGCCCACCGCGTCTTTAAACAGTTGCACAAATCTGAGAGGTAGGCAGAGAGGAGGCAGTTAAATGATGACATAATCAAAACAAAATGGCATGTGTTGCGGCCACTCAGGGCGAGATGCGCAGTGCTTTCCCTACGCACGGAATCGGTTAATATCTCATACATAATCTGTTTTATTCCATTTTGATATCGACCCGTTCTTATATTTACAATTGTATTTTGCAAAAAAATCAACAACTATAGGTACACAAACAAATGTAGGTTTAATTTTAAATCAACAACATTATGCTTATAAACTAGTACGAAATATATAGAAATACTACTATACAGAATCTTTCTTTTACACTAATATAATTTGATCAACAAAAAATTAAATGATAAACAGTAAAAAAAAGTATTTCAAAAATGTACAACGTAAATAATATATGTCGAATCAATACCCATTGGATTCGCCACCTGCATCTATCACGGCATCGAATCGATCGCACTAAATTCGAGCATAATTCTGTTCCTCGCAGTGAGTTCCAAACTTGGTTGCAGCGGGTCACGAGTGCTGGTTTAGTCCGCTTATTTCTAAAATGACCTTTGAGTCATTATTGCCCATATACTTATTTTAGATGGGATTTAAATGTTCGTATATCAGGTTGCTGAGCAAGCTTGTTTTGCACTACACGAGCACGGTTTATAGAGCAGTTGTCCCGAAAAAATATAAATTCAGGGACCTCTTCCCTAGGATACACCGATACAATATAGCTTAATTCACCTGGACCATCAGCACTCATCCACCCCTACATATTTACAACAATTCTGACAGACTGATTATTGGGGCTCACATTTTGAGGATTGTATCTGGTATTGTTCACACGCCACAAAATTTCTTCGATCATACTCACAAGATTTAAATGACTTTACGTCGGAAAAAATGGCGTGTGAAAAATCAAAAGTCACGGAATTCTCGTGCGAAGGTTATGTTTTTTTGGCTCTGGGTAAGAACAATTTTTAAGTGTAACACTTCCTGAACTCAAGTTATACTCGATAGTTTAAAGTGGGGAAAAATATTCGATGCCTGGCAACACTGCCGATCCACTCCCCACCTTACGCGGGCTAACTAGATCATTAATTTAAAGAAATATTTTAACTCGTCTACCAATTATATTCGTATTTATTTTTGCATTTCTGTTAATAAATTTAAAATAACATTAGTTAATTTATATTTAGTTTGGGAGGGTATGATTGCAGCACAATAATCTACGGAGAAAATCCTGGGCGGGCTTTAGTAAATCGCATCGAATAAAACTGCTCGCATAATTACAATCGAACTTCACTTGTTAAGTTCGTTTGATCATAAATTATGCTTCGCAGTTTTATTCTTAGCGATTTAGGTTTAACATAATGTAGATGTTTAGAGTGATCAGTCGTGATCATTGGTAAAAATAAAACGAATTATTTATACAAAGCAACATAGTACTTATATTAAAAAATATATATTCAAAGACAACTAATTAATAAGTAATTAGGTATACCAACGAGACTAAGCAAACCAAAGTGCACACAAATAATAATTATAGTAACGACTATTATTATCAATAATGTCTCTATTGTAAAATTTGGCGAAAACTCCCGATGTTTCACTCTAGCCTGCTGCCTTTCTGATAACATCATTATTCCTGCATGATTAGCAGACGAAATAGCGGCGTGACATGTGCTGTGCCCACTAAATATTGAGGTATTTCCTCCACTTTTTACTAAGGACATCCTTTAGCCATTTACTCAAACGTTTGGCTACCGACAAAAAGATATTGTTTTTTTTTTTTGACTTGATTGTTCTTTCTGAAAACTTTAGATTGTTCATATAATTTATCAAACAAGACGCGGGACATATCTGTGGTCTAGGACTGAAACATACTAAGATAGATTAGAATTGAGCTTAGAAGTTTTGAAGAAATCTGATATTCTGTAAGAACATCATTGTCTGCATCAGTTATTATATTAGAACATTATATCTTGATCTCCAAAAGAGAGGGTTTGGGCCAGATGTGCTGTTATTAAGGCAAGTTATATAAATGTTTTCTTCGAGAACAATTCGTGGGATAATGACTTGTTCGGCCATAGCGTAGCAAGATATTCTAAAACGACTTTTGGGTCCCACACTAAATCATATTTAGTTTGAGGTGGTTTTAATTTAAAGACACCCTTTATAAACTTTTTCACCTGATCATCTTTGAACCTAACAGAAGATTTAACGCTGATCTATGTGAATTTATTGTGCCTTAACTCACGTTCACATAGATTATCTAAAATAAGAGGAACAGTTACTGATCGGAACTCATATCTCTATACCTATACTACAATACTTAATCCATGACCTTATACAACTGTCATATTGCTTGTATGTACTCATCGTTGGCGAGGCTAATATAATGTCCACTGTTCTTTACTCAATAATGTTTCGCAGTTTAATGTTAAATAAAGCTTTGCGGCAACTAATGTGAACGATCGAAGTAGGTTGCGAGGAATCCTGAAAGGAGATTTGAGTAGGTCTGTACTTGGTTTAAATGTTAAAATATCTGAGCATTTCAATAGATTAAATAGAGGATGCCACGCTGAGTTGGCCATTTAAAAACTAAGTCCTTCAACTACTTCTGCCTTCTTCAATAATTTTATGACGCAATTTTAATATTAAACAAAATGGTGGAAAGGCGTAAAAGAATAAATTGCTCCATGATATAATTGTAAAGGGGTCAACCATCCAGGTTTCCACGAAACTAAAATAGAGCATTTTACATTTTGACTTGCAAAAATATCAGTATTGGACTTTCCTTACTGAACCGTAATCTGTTGAAATACGAAATCTGATAGTTCCCATTATGTATCTTTAAATTTTCCCAGAAAAAACATCGGCTACTACGTTATCTTTAGTATTGATATATGATGCCAATATAAAAATATTACTCCTTTTACACCACTGCCAAATATGCCGTGTATTCTGTTCAAGATGTGGATACTGCATGCTACTCATTGTATTTATGCAAGCAATGGCCCTAGTGTTATCAATAGGAAGTATAATTTTAATATTACAGCAATCCTTAGCATAAGTTTCCAAAGCAAGATAGGTAGCTTTGGGTTCTTATAAATTGATGTGTAGAATTTTTTCATCATCTTTCCAATGTCCATAGGCCTTTCTGTCACAACAATAAATCCCCCAACATACCAAGGACGCGTCTGAGTAAATTTCAAAAGTATATTTATTAGATCTCTAAGTAGCGTAGCTTGTATGGATGTGACCTAACCACCATTGCATATCCTCTATTAAGTATTCCGGTAATGAGATAATTGGGTCATAAGACGGGTTGTTAGATAAACATAGAAATTTGAAGTGTATCTATAACCAGGAATAGTTAAGAGCTATATAGGCTGAAACTATAACACCTATAAATTTAGCGTAGTCGTGTAGTTTACAAGTAGTTAGTTTTATAAATTTCATAGTCAAGTTGAATATCTTTTGTCTTTTAACATTCGGTAAATATAGTCTCATATGAACCGAATCAAATATAAAACGCAAAAACTTGCACTTGTTGGATGGTTTTAAGCAGCTCTTCTTATAGTGATAATAAAATCTAATGTTTCAAGAATATCTTTGACAAACATTACTTTTCTGAAACACTCTGTATACCACTCCACAAAATACAAACCATCTAGAAAAACAACTCAAATTATATCGTTACACCGATCGAAAAAGTCACAATAGGTATTCCATAACTCGTTTCAATAATGTGGTGTAAAAAAATGGTGAAGTAGATAATCCGAAGGGTAAAACCATTTAATTCATAGAGTACTCCATTGAAATAAAACATTAAATATTTTTTGAATATCTGATCTACGGGTAGTACAAAATATATGTTGTTTAAATCAATAGATACCGTGAAGCAATTCGCTGATAATAATTAAGATGCCGTGTGGTAGTCCTCTAACTTAAAATGAAGTGTCAAAACAAATTGATTAAGACATTTTAAATGAACCTATTATCTCCACTAGATTTAGGTACTTATTAGGAATATATTGAATAAGAATTCGTCTTTTTCGTGGTTACAAATAGAAATTGCTCGCATGTTTAACAACTTCTTTATGCATACATTGAAATTTTGTATTTGACGGTAAGATTGCAAAACCATATTTAGTTATAGCTTTGACCTTTTGGTTCAGCATGAAAAGGTATTTTGTACCCTTATACCCATGGGAGTCCAGTGACATCATCGATGATAGTATTCCACTGTTGAATGAAATAACGTAAGCTCCCCGCGTAAAGTACATCAGTGTGTATCGGCGATGATAGTAGTGCCACATACTGTGGTAGTGCGGTGGTTGTATGTCGCCGCAGCCGGCACTGGGTGACTTTGACCCCGAGGGCTGCCCGTGTTGGCTCGAACTGCTTCCGATACGGGCCCTTCTAGTTTAATAACTTGCCTGATGCGTTCTTGAAGAAAATATTGTTATTGAAGTATTTTGGTGGCGGTGGTGGTCGTAAAACATCAATGGTCATTTTTTAAGTTCTGAGCGGCTTTAATTTAATCAGGTTATCACCAAACATATAATTACTTATCTGGTACTGTGTCAGTAATTGAATTCTTAATTTGAATATTAAAAGCATTAATGATAAATTATCTCCTCATGCGCGTCATTTGTTCTATTCCATATTAGTGATTAGATAATAAACACATGTTCACAATGGTACACAAGGCTGACAAAACTGCACTTATTTGTTTCTGGCGATAAATAATTGAGAAATCTCTCTTTATCAAGTTTTCTGGTAATGAAGCTTTGAACTCAGCGTTCAATATTGGCGCAACGAGGTGCTTTATATTTGCGGGTATACTGATAATAATCTGAAATCAGTTTATTCTTAGCTTCTTCCGTGAGGCGATCACAAATAATGTTTTCTAGTGTCGGGAAACAAACAAAACGAAAAGAAGCGTTACTCACAAAACACGATAGAATTAATCACTGGACAGTTACTTAGTACCGAGTCTGTGGGTTTGGGTATAACCCCGGCTTAATTACAACAAAATCTTAATTCGCGAGTCCGTTCCGTCAGTTACTTTACAGTTACAATGCCAACTCAATTAATACCGAGCTACTATCGACCGTCAGTCCGAGATACGTCCGCGCACCTAGCCGTCCTAACCGTATCTGTGTCACTTGCCATCATCCTACTTCAAGATACAACCTATGGCGCTGCAATCGAATGTCAGTCATTCATTGCATTTAGCGCCCTCTTTAACAGTACTACCAACATACTTCCGCTACCATGAAGTCATACAAACTTCTTAATATCGCAAACTCATCGTTATCGCCAACACGGCCATCCTGCGATGACACACGTCCTCGTGTGTTAATCTGAAACAATCATACCAAAGTGGCGGCTTGGCCACTCCTGACAATGAAGTCAAGCTAATTCTCAAAAGAAAAAAAAAACACAAGTTTGAATTCTTTACATTATAAATCTTTTAGAATACTCAACAAAAAAAATACCGTTTTAGTTAACCAAGTTTCAAGCACCATTGAGTAACAATTATCTCCAAATCAAACATTGCAATCCATTAATTTCATTATTATCAACAAGGTATATCGTTCGTGGTTAACAGCAATTACATCATTTCCCCACGGAAAACCTGAGTCAACCAATGACTCCTTCAACAGACTACCCAGAATCATTCTGGCGTAGTCACAAAACCAACGAACGAGAACCTGTATCCACAACACGTTAAATCTCTTCCAAACACCAAAAATAACATCTTTCTTTACAACTGCAATGGATACTTGTACTTTTGGCAACTTCAAAACTTTAACCGCTACAGATTTTTTTTAAATTTTACTTCAATTTAATATTTCCATCAAAATTCTAAATCCACGATTTAACAATTTACGTAAAGCTACCACTGGTTCGGAAGATCCATCTACTGAGAAGAACCAGCAAGAAACTCAGTAGGAATCGGCTAACGTCAACGCATTGTACGAACCACAATACTTTCGATAAGAAAACCTCACATTAAACAATGAAATTTACTTTGAATGTAACATCAAACAATTTGAAAGCGGTCGAACAATAAACAAAGCAAGCATAAACTGCTAGAATAACCCAATTAATTAGCAAACAATGCAAAGCTCTTCTGCAGTGACGTCCATCCCGTCACAAAACGTAACATAACCTCTTTCCGGTTATATCAACTCACACTCATAACCTCCATCCGGCTATGGCGTATATCAAACCAATAAGAGCATTGCATTGTAATTCATAATTCACAACAACAAAGTACTAAAATTGTTCGACAACTGCAAACAGTTCGACAGTAAAATCCAGCTCTTTTGTCAATCGCAACAAGTTCAACGCATTTTCAATTTTCAATCTTTTCAATCTCGACGTTATTACCTATCTCCGTGATTCATTAAACACACACTATCGTAATATTACATTTCAATTGCCAAAATAATAACAAGTTTACTGTTACTAAAACATAAGAAAACGTGTCTCCTAAGAATCGCAGCAAAATAATCTAAGATTGGCAAGATACAAAGCGATTTCTACCGAGTCACGGATACACGATAATCAGAAAGAAAATCTACAACTTCAACGTTAAATTTACTTTCATCATCATTAAGTACTTAAAACGCAATATCAAAACTTTTGAATATTATCTTTCGCCTTAAATTGAACTTCATCTATATCAACTAAATTTACGAAAAACCATTTGATACGTCTCGACAAAACGTACGTTATTTCAAAACAATATTACCTTGTCACATCTGTGCAAGCTATACAAAGCTAACAAAAATTATGAACTATCTTAGGCACGTGAATTTTCTCTAATCACTGACTCTCTCACTCTAAAACTGTTTCCATAATTAATCACTTCTTTAGACTTAGACAGGGATTAATTATAGTTCTCTCCATAATCACACAACCACAGATCTGTAGCTGCGTCGCACTATCACACGATTGAACGTTCTGATAAGAACGAGGCTATGAATTAAGAACACACGATTAACGTTCTGAAAAGAACGCGTCAATGAATTAAGAAAAGATACCAATCGATTAAGCGCAGTCAATGAATTAAAGATGGGCGAACCTTGAAAAAGGCTCATCGATCCTGGCTTAGTGAGGCGTTGTTTCGCGAGCGCAAGGAGCGCTCACTCCACGTCTGCACTCAAGAAGCGATCGACGAAAAGGAAGGACCGCGGCGCCCCGCGGGGTATTTATAGAAGCGAGAACACGCGGCGAGAACACGCGGCGACGAAAGCGCCGCGACAGCATGACGGTGATTGTGTGGAACTAACTCCTTAATGCTTACACTAGTTAAGATGTTTTGTAAATATATATAAAAACATCTTAACTGTAGCTGCGTCGCACTATCACACGATTGAACGTTCTGATAAGAACGAGGCTATGAATTAAGAACACACGATTAACGTTCTGAAAAGAACGCGTCAATGAATTAAGAAAAGACACCAATCGATTAAGCGCAGTCAATGAATTAAAGATGGGCGAACCTTGAAAAAGGCTCATCGATCCTGGCTTAGTGAGGCGTTGTTTCGCGAGCGCAAGGAGCGCTCACTCCACGTCCGCACTCAAGAAGCGATCGACGAAAAGGAAGGACCGCGGCGCCCCGCGGGGTATTTATAGAAGCGAGAACACGCGGCGAGAACACGCGGCGACGAAAGCGCCGCGACAGCATGACGGTGATTGTGTGGAACTAACTCCTTAATGCTTACACTAGTTAAGATGTTTTGTAAATATATATAAAAACGTATTTTGGCCAATAAAAATATTCTTCGACGCACTCTCGACTTTTAAGTACTTCCTCCAGCAAGATCCCCTAAAGTGGTGACCCCTGTGAAGAATAATGGAAGAAAATCAACAAATCGCTGGAATCGCGCTGGCCATGCGCGTTCCTCCCTGTTGGCGGGACAGGCCCCGCTTGTGGTTCATCGCCTTCGAAGCTGCCACGAGCAACCTCAACCGGAACCAAGCCCAACTAGCTCAAATGGTCATCGCGCAGCTGGATAAAACCGACATCGAACAGATCGCCGACCTGCTCTACAATCCACCAGCAGACCAGTACAACTCTTTGAAGCAACGACTTATCTCTATCTACGAAGAATCTGACAGTCGACAGTTCCAGAAACTCCTGTCTGAAATGGAATTAGGGGACCAGAAGCCATCACACCTGCTCCGGAGGATGAGAAGCTTGGCTAGAGGAAAACTACCTGAAGACGTGCTCCTTCTGATGTGGATGAATCACCTACCACCACACACAAGATCCATCATCTCCGTGACGCAAACGCTTAGTGAGAGTATGAAGCTCGACGATCTCGGTCTCCTTGCTGACAAAACCACCGAACAAACGTCGCAAATCGCCGCTGTTTCATCATACTCCGCGCAGCCAGCCCCGACGCAGCCGGCCACCGAGACTAACCAGATAATGACCGAACTAAGAAAACTCTCGCTAGAAGTAGCAGAACTTAAAGCTCAACGCCGTCGCTCACCACATCCGTTCGACAGTTCACCGCGCTTCCGACCAAGACAGAGATCTCCGTCTCGTTTTCGATCACCTTCGAGAGCCAGTTCTTCATCTCCATCACCATCACCTTACTGCTATTACCACAGAAAGTTCGGCTCTCGTGCTCGCAACTGTGAATCACCGTGCAGCTTCAACCGTTCGGGAAACTGAAGAACACGCTGGCTGAGGCGGAAACCAGCGTGCCCCATAAATCATACCGCCTGTTCATCACTGACCAGAAAACCAAACTCAGTTTCCTAGTGGACACCGGCGCTAATATTTCCGTCCTACCACGAAACAAGTGCAACAATTTGAAGCCGTTACCGTTCCAATTGTACGCCGCCAACAATACTATCATCCCAACATACGGCGAGAAGACAATGGAGCTAGACTTTAAGTTGCGACGCCCGTTCAAGTGGAAATTCGTCGTTGCCGCCGTATCGAAACCCATCCTCGGTGCAGACTTCCTCAACCATCATCAGTTAATTATTGACATCAAAAACCAAAGAATAATTGACGGAAAAACAAGTCTTTCAACCGACGCAATAATTCGAGCAACGAACGAACCAACGGTGCGCAGCATCGACTCTTCGAAACCATACCACGACCTTCTTGAAGAGTTCCCGGGCATAACCAGACTGTCAGCTATGAAACTCAACCCACACCATAGCGTTGAGCACTATATAGAAACAACTGGCCCACCAGTCTTCTGTCGCCCTCGTCCCATCGCTCCGCACCTCTATGAACAAGCCCGCAAAGAATTCGAAAATATGATGGAACAGGGCCTATGCAGACCAAGCAAAAGCCCGTGGGCTAGCCCACTTCACATAGTACCGAAGAAAAACGGAGATATTCGTGTATGCGGCGACTATAGAAAACTCAATTCTATAACGAAACCAGACCGCTACCCTATACCACGAATGAAAGACTTCACCTATCAACTTCAGGGCAAAGAAGTATTCTCAACCATTGACCTTAATCGTGCATACCAGCAATTGGGCGTCCGAAGCGAAGATATAGAGAAGACAGCGATCATAACTCCATTTGGCCTCTTTGAATTTCCGCGTATGTGCCCTGGGCTCAAGAACGCTGGTCAAACTTTCCAGCGGTTTATACACCAAGTACTCCGTGGGCTCCCATACGTCTTCCCCTTCGTAGATGACCTTTTAATAGCATCCTCCAACGAAGATGAACACCGCTGCCACCTTCGCAACGTACTAAAGCGACTAGAAGAGTATGGCATCACCATCAACCCAGCTAAATGTGTTTTCGGCCGGTCTGAAGTCACATTTCTCGGCTACTCCGTAAATAAACTCGGGATCAAGCCACCGGCGTCGAAAATCAATGCAATAGCAGAGTTTCCCAAACCAAAGACAATAGAACAGCTGCGCCGTTTCCTTGGAATGGTCAACTTTTATCGAGCCAACATTCCAAACGCAGCCGCCATACAAATGCCTTTAAACGCTTACCTTCATCATTGCAAGAAACGCGACAAAACTGAAATCACATGGACCGAAGAAGCAACAAAAGCCTTTGAAGACTGCAAAAGCTGCGTTCGCGACGCCACACTAGTCGCGCACCCACATCATTCTGTCCCACTCGCACTCATGTGCGATGCTTCGAACACCTGCGCTGGCGCTGTACTGCAACAAAGAATAAACAACAAATGGCTACCACTCGGCTTTTTCTCGAAAAAATTCTCTGAAGCACAAAAGAAATACAGCACTTTCGACCGCGAGCTGTCAGCTATCTACATGGCCATGAAACATTTCAGAAACATCTATGAAGGAAGACAAATTGTCGTATTCACTGACCACAAACCACTCACCTTTATCCTAACGAAGACGCCATCTCCTACCGAGTCACCTCGCCGTGCACGCCAGCTACTATTCATAAGTGAATTCACGAGCGACATACGACACATTAGCGGAGCAGATAACCCCGTGGCCGACGCACTTAGCCGAATAGAAAGCTTCACAATTCCAGCAACTATCAGCTACAGCGACGTCGCACGCGAGCAAGAACAAGACAACACCCTACCTCAACTTATACAACAAAGTAACCTAACACTGAAAAAAGTTACTCTACCAAATACCGATATCAAGATTTACTGCGAGCTGACAACTACACATATCCGCCCATACCTACCTGAGAAATTCCGCCGCGCCGCTTTCAACGCTGTTCATGGCATAAGCCACCCTGGAGTGAGAGCGACTCGCAAGCTAGTTGCACAAAAATTTTTCTGGCCGTCAATGAATATCGACGTCGGAACCTGGGCAAAGCAATGTACTCAATGCCAACAAAGCAAAGTACATCGTCACACAAAAAGCAGTGTTTCATCATTCCCGCCCGCTGACCGATTCCAGCACATCCATGTCGACATCGTCGGACCACTACCTACGTCATCTGAAGGTCATCGCTACCTACTCACTATGATAGATCGACACACAAGATGGCCTGAAGCAATCCCAACGGACGATATCTCTGCGGAATCGGTAGCAAAAATCATTTACACTCACTGGATTACAAGATTCGGCTGCCCTACCACACTTACCTCGGATCAAGGACGCCAGTTCGAGAGTCACCTGTTCGCTTCGCTGATGAAAACAATGGGAATACACAAAACACGAACAACACCATACCATCCACAGTCAAATGGCATCGTCGAGCGCTGGCATCGCTCACTAAAATCGGCATTAAGAGCTAGACTAGACGACAGCAGTACCTGGACTGAACAACTACCTACTGTGCTACTAGGTCTGCGTTCCGCCCTTCGCACTGACACCGGCGTGAGCGCGGCTGAATTAACCTACGGCTGCAACTTGCGCCTACCAAGCGATTTTTTCACGACAGAGAGACCCGAGCCGGCCGCCGACCACACGTTCGTTGAGAGACTAAGGCAAACAATAAAAAACCTAAAACCCAACAATCCAGTAACATCTCACAGTAACAACCGGCCTATATTCATCCACCCGCACCTTCTTACCTGCAGCCACGTGTTTGTTCGAGTAGACGCCGTGAAATCTCCGCTACAGAAACCTTACGAAGGCCCATTCAAGATCATAGAAAAATCTAGCAAACACTTCACAATACAACTTCAAGACAGACAAGCCACAATTTCAATCGACCGACTAAAACCTGCCTACACCGTAACAGAAACCGAACCAAGCGACACGACTCTGCGCTGCAACGAAAATAGCTGCCCAAATTTAAACCAAGACACAGCTACCACGCCCGAGCCAACTGAAAACAAAGTCACAAAACGCGGGCGCGTCATCAAACTTCCGGTACGCTTCGCTTGAAGGGGAGCACTGTAGCTGCGTCGCACTATCACACGATTGAACGTTCTGATAAGAACGAGGCTATGAATTAAGAACACACGATTAACGTTCTGAAAAGAACGCGTCAATGAATTAAGAAAAGACACCAATCGATTAAGCGCAGTCAATGAATTAAAGATGGGCGAACCTTGAAAAAGGCTCATCGATCCTGGCTTAGTGAGGCGTTGTTTCGCGAGCGCAAGGAGCGCTCACTCCACGTCCGCACTCAAGAAGCGATCGACGAAAAGGAAGGACCGCGTTTTTTTTTTTTTTTTTTGTTTTTCCGCCACAGAAAATTTTGGGCACCCCCTAAAACAAGCTTTAACCAGTAAAGCAAGCTTTAGCGGGAGGAGGATGAATCCTATTACGGACGAATGGGCATTCTATAAGCTGTTAACCCCAGTGGCTAACGGCAAATAGAATGCCCAGACAGTGTGGAGACTCACTCAGTGAAGCCGAGCATACCCACTAAACATCCCCCTTTACGACCTACCTTAATCCAGGTTCTTGATCATTTATCGGAGCGACAGCCAATTGGAGAGAGAGGCTGCGCAGTGAGCGGCATCCAGACGGCTGCCACCAAAAGGAACTGAAAGTGAGAAAAATAAAGCTAAGATTAGCAGAAATGACAAAGCTGAAACTAAGATATTATCTAGAGTGATCAGACTCACTCTGAGATAGGAATGCTGGAAAGAAGGACTACGTTTAGAAACGTTGAGCTTGCTGGAGTTTCCTGATAAGGGGAGCGAACTTGGTTAGGACCGGAAGAGCACCGTTGAAACCCTCTGGGCTGGCGTCGAGAGCGGCGCCGAAAGCCAGGATCTCGTCGATGGGAGCGAGCTGGATCCAGAACGCCATGCGGTCTTGAGAACCATTTGCATTCTGGCACTGGGAAGCCGATTTGGCGGCCGGTTGCGATTGAGTCGCGACCCGGCTGCGCTGACCTGGAACGATAGAAGTAAAGGCCTTAGGGGCCTTTGAACTGACTGGAGGGGCGTCCGAGCTAGGCTGCGGTCGCTCTCTCCAGTTCTCGATGGGCTTCACGGTAGCCCTGGCAGCACGCGGTGCCTTGGGGCAGCCGCGAAAGTTTGCTGTGTGGCCTGACTGGCCGCACAAGACGCAGGACGGAGCGGTGGGCGATTCGGGAGTGCGAGAGCACTCCTTAGTCCCATGCGGTTCTAGGCACTTGACGCACCTAGGGGAAGCATGACAATTTGCCGCCGCATGACCATACAATTGGCAGCGGTGGCACTGACCTGGAAAACCACGCTTGTGTGGTACCTCGACGCGGATGTTGGAGAGACCGCACACGGTGAGCTTGCCTCTGAAAATGGACTGCCCTTGCGGGCTCCTCGCTAGGATTACTAGCGCTAGTGGGAACTGCTTGCCTCGGCGGCTGTGCATTTTGTGCACAGATTCGACGGGGAAGCCTTGAGAAGACAAGTCCTCTTGGATTTGCTCGTTCGAGAGCTCGAACGGCACGTTCCTGAGGATGGCACGAATCTTACGCTCCTCAGGGAGGGCGTAAGTGTGGTACTCGAGCTTTTGATCAGCAAGAAGCCGAGTGAGATTCCTGAAATCGGGAATGGAATTGACAACGACCTTAATAGAGTCACCCACGTTGGATGCCTTACTATACTGGATCTTGGGATTGTGTCTACCGCAGAGAGCTGAGACCTCGGTCCAGCGGCTCTTGTCCCGTAGAAAGACGGGGGGCGGAGACTTGACTTTCGGCGGAGCCGAATCTGATTGCGACGCAGGCTGTGATGCCGGGATCGCTGAAACAAAAGGCGCAGGAGCAGACGCCGGTGCGACATTTTGCGGAGCAGGAACAGCGGCTGGAGCAGCTGAAACGGATGGAGATAAAGTCGAAGAAGAATCTTTCTTCTTCTTCTTGGACTTGGACTTTTTGCGAACCTCGGTGAACGGAGCAGGAGATTCTGGAATCAATGGAGCGGAGTCGGAATCACTGCCCGGTGGGGTAGTTTTCCGTTTGCATGCGGAAGAATCGACCGACATGAAATCTGACATAGTATCGACAGGCTCGACATCTGGGGACGCCGGAGAATCAGTTGGGAAACTAAGAGAAGGAGGAGTGGCCGGGAGGGACGCGATGGTCGGGAATGCTGCTGCGAGTTGCTGACTTAATGACTTGAGCGTCTGATTCATTTGGAATTGGAATTGAAGGAATTGATACTGACTTACCGGTTCCTGGAGCTCATCGGGCCGAGCCCCGGATTCGGTGGGGGCCTCCATCGAACCCGGGGAGTCTGAATTATTCTGAAAGGAAGCCTATTCCTAACAAAAACCTTACGTGCCGGTGAACGGCGAACTTGCTGCAAACTGCGCTGTAAGAAAAAACGACCTAGTACGGACCTATTGCCGGTGAACGGCGGACGATCAGGCTTAGTTGTCACGGTTACGTATCCACCTGACCAGCGATGCTTCGGCCGGCAGCAGTCGGGTCCGCCCTGAAAAGGGCAGATGAATTAGCCCCGACACCACTCAGCCTCCACAAGAGAAAACTTTCCGAAAGAGCTTAACTTGGCACCTGACCCGCACGTGTGCGGGGGAGGGAACAAGGGCAGCGCAATACGAACACTCGGGAGCGGCCGCAGACACGACCGTTCGGGAGCGAACGCAAACGGGAAGAGACAGAAGGACCGCGGCGCCCCGCGGGGTATTTATAGAAGCGAGAACACGCGGCGAGAACACGCGGCGACGAAAGCGCCGCGACAGCATGACGGTGATTGTGTGGAACTAACTCCTTAATGCTTACACTAGTTAAGATGTTTTGTAAATATATATAAAAACGTATTTTGGCCAATAAAAATATTCTTCGACGCACTCTCGACTTTTAAGTACTTCCTCCAGCAAGATCCCCTAAAGATCCTTCCGTCAGATAGCTCCTTTAGACTTAGGCAGCATCCGATAAGTTTCAGTTATACACCTTTATTCTTAGGAAATATACTGCCTTATTTCAACAGATCTATGATTGTATGATAATCACACAACCACATATCCTTCCGTCAGATAGCTCCTTTAGACTTAGGCAGCATCCGATAAGTTTCAGTTATACACCTTTATTCTTAGGAAATATACTGCCTTATTTCAACAGATCTATGATTGTATGTCGGAGGTTACCACAACTCACTCTAATCACAAACGAAAGTTAAGCTTGGGCAGATCCGAGAAGACTATTCGCAAAAATAATTCGACACACTAATTAACATTAGGATTTAGGCTTATCCCACTTCTGATGTCGGGAAACAAACAAAACGAAAAGAAGCGTTACTCACAAAACACGATAGAATTAATCACTGGACAGTTACTTAGTACCGAGTCTGTGGGCTTGGGTATAACCCCGGCTTAATTACAACAAAATCTTAATTCGCGAGTCCCTTCTGTCAGTTACTTTACAGTTACAATGCCAACTCAATTAATACCGAGCTACTA
The DNA here is from genome assembly GCA_944452665.1 of Stenoptilia bipunctidactyla. Classification (NCBI taxonomy): domain Eukaryota; kingdom Metazoa; phylum Arthropoda; class Insecta; order Lepidoptera; family Pterophoridae; genus Stenoptilia; species Stenoptilia bipunctidactyla. The sequence goes on along the minus strand of OX101742.1, from coordinate 23,917,358 downwards.
TCGACCGTCAGTCCGAGATACGTCCGCGCACCTAGCCGTCCTAACCGTATCTGTGTCACTTGCCATCATCCTACTTCAAGATACAACCTATGGCGCTGCAATCGAATGTCAGTCATTCATTGCATTTAGCGCCCTCTTTAACAGTACTACCAACATACTTCCGCTACCATGAAGTCATACAAACTTCTTAATATCGCAAACTCATCGTTAGCGCCAACACTAGGTGCAATGTTTTTATGAACCGGCCTGTGCAAATTCGGTATCGACTGACGGAGCTTCTCGTCTAAAATTTACTCGTCTAAATCGATATCTATACATTCTGTGCTCGGCCGAGTAGTATTTCAGTAGTTTCTTGGACAGGCAAGCAAACTTGTGCCGGGGACTGAGGGGCCGGTAGTATAGGTGTCAATGACAATCTGATGTTGGAACGAAACGTCATTTTCGTTGACTTTAGCACCGACTTTTGTGTCACGGCCGATATTCGTTACTCGTTACATTTTTCGCACTGATAAGAATATAACTTATTTAAGACAAGCACTTAATGTGACAGAGATAACCCCACAGGTGTCTCGCATCACAGTGATTTCAAGAGTGTACCTTAAATAATATTTAAGTATACAATATTGATACTACCAAACGACAGAGATAACCCTGTTAGTGTCTCGCAACGTTGGATAAGTATTCATAGGTAACCACATAAGTAAATAACTTATTTAAGGCAAAAGCACTTAACGTGACAGAGATAACCCCACAGGTGTCTCGCATCACAGTAATTTCAAGAGTGTACTTTAAATAATATGTAAGTATACAATATTGATACTACCAAACGACAGAGATAACCCTGTTAGTGTCTCGCATCGTTGGATAAGTATTCATAGGTAACCACATAAGTAAATAACTTATTTAAGACAAAAGCACTTAACGTGACAGAGATAACCCCACAGGTGTCTCGCATCACAGTAATTTTCATTTCACAGTAATTTCAAGAGTGTACTGTTAAAAATATGTAGGTAATAACAAATTTTATCTTAGACCCAGTATATAGAAAACGCCTTTTTTTTTGTAAGTTTCTAATTATATTGACATGATTCTTTAAAATGACTACCCTTAAAAAAATATTAATTTGTTACTTGTCCTTTTTTCCAACTTTCGAATCTTCTTCCATATTCCTTCTTCATTACTGTTTTTGTATCTTCTTTTACTAATCTTCATGATTAAAAATTTTGAAACTTAGAAAGGTAGACGTAAAGACGAGCGAACACTTGAGCTCGAAAATGTCGAATGATCTAGTAAGCCCGCGTAAGGTGGGGAGTGGATTGGCAGTGTTGCCAGGCATCGAATATTTTTCCCCACTTTAAACTATCGAGTATAACTTGAGTTCAGGAAGTGTTACTACATTATGTTAAACCTAAATCGCTAAGAATAAAACTGCGAAGCATAATAACAGTAATACCTACATCGGTAGATACTTAATTACAAATAAGGAGATTAATTATTCTTCACTAGGCAGCAAACCTAACAGCGCAGCGTAAGAAAATATAAGTGGCATGCGATAGAAAGAGACAAAACTTCTAGGTATATAAATTTGCAGGTATGTAATGCTGTGCGAGCTGAATTCCACTGTATCGCATCGTAGCAAGACTCGAATTTATTTAGATTTTCTTGCGGAGTAATTCTTCTGTACCGGTACTATAACTTATTATGTGGTTATAAGTATGCTACTACCACGCGCCGACAAGCACGGTCGTGTCTGCGGCCGCTCCCGAGTGTTCGTATTGCGCTGCCCTTGTTCTCTCCCCCGCACTCGTGCGGGTCAGGTTCCAAGTTAAGCTCTTTCGGAAAGTTTTCTCTTGTGGAGGCTGTGTGGTGTCGGGGCTAATTCATCTGCCCTTTTCAGGGCGGACCCGACTGCTGCCGGCCGAAGCATCGCTGGTCAGGTGGATACGTAACCGTGACAGCTAAGCCTGATCGTCCGCCGTTCACCGGCAATAGGTCCGTACTAGATCGTTTTCTCTTACAGCGCAGTTTGTGCAGCCATTTCGCCGTTCACCGGCACGTAGGTTCGTTTAGGATAGGGATTTTCAGGTAGTACGATGGATGCTGAAAATCATATCGCCCACCTCAAGGCCCAACTCTCGGTCGATTTCGAAGCCGAAAAATCTAGGATCGTCCGTCATTATAAGTCTCGTATCAAGTCTCTTGAGCAAATATTGGTTGATAAAGATCAAACAATTGCTGCTAAAGAAAAGAAATTAGTCGAGTTAGACCAGGAAAATTATGTTCAACATCAAAAACTGGAAGCTAAACGTCAGGATATTTCCGCTAAACGTCAGGTTATAGCGGAACAGGCTCAGAAATTAGATGCTAGTCTTAAAGAACTAGAGGAATTACGCTCTCGTCTTTCTCAAGCTCCAGCCGTTCCAGCTGTCTTGAATTTTCAGGTACCACGGCAACCGCTCCGATCCCGATCGCTCAGGCCGCCGCGAGGGCCGCCCAAGCCCTCCTGTCATTTCCTTCTCTTCCAGCTTCTCAGCCCGCTGCGTCTAGTAGCGCCTCTTCGTTGCTAGTCCCCCCGGGTTTCTTTTCCATGTCCCCAGCGTCTCCAGTTCCCGAACCTATGTCGGTATGCGAGCCAGCCAGCCAGTCCTCTGCGTCTAAGCGGAAAACAACACCGCCTGATAGTGGGTCTGATTCTAACGTGAAAGATTCGGTAGATTCGGAGTTCACTCTCGTCAAGAAAAAATCTAAGTCGAAGTCGAAAAAGAAGAAGCAGTCAGCAACTTCTACTTCGCTTCCTTCCCTTCCAGATAGCCAGGCCTCGAGTGATGTAGCAACGCCGTTGTCCCCAGCGATACCAGCCTCTGTGCCTACACTCGCGCCATTATCCGTTTTAGCGATCCCAGCAACACAGCCAGCGTCGCAATCAGTTTCGGCTCCACCGAAAGTCAAGTCTCCGCCCCCCGTCTTTCTACGGGACAAGAGCCGCTGGACCGAGGTCTCAGCACTCTGCGGTAGGCACAATCCCAAGATCCAGATAGTAAGGCATCCAACGTGGGTGACTCTATTAAGGTCGTTGTCAGTTCCATTTCCGATTTCAGGAATCTTACTCGGCTTCTTGCTGATCAAAAGCTCGAGTACCACACTTACGCTCTCCCTGAGGAGCGTAAGATTCGTGCAGTCGAGCTCTCGAACGAGCAAATCCAAGAGGACTTGTCTTCTCAAGGCTTTCCCGTCGAATCTGTGCACAAAATGCACAGCCGCCGTGGCAAGCAGTTCCCACTTGCGCTAGTAATCCTAGCGAAGAGCCCGCAAGGGCAGTCCATTTTCAGAGGCAAGCCCACCGTGTGCGGTCTCTCCAACATCCGCGTCGAAGTTCCACACAAGCGTGGTTTCCCAGGTCAGTGCCACCGCTGCCAATTGTATGGTCATGCGGCGGCAAACTGTTTTGCTTCCCCTAGGTGCGTCAAGTGCCTAGACCCGCACGGGACTAAGGAGTGCTATCGCACTCCCGAATCGCCCACCGCTCCGTCCTGCGTCTTGTGTGGCCAGTCAGGCCACACAGTAAACTTTTGCGGCTGCCCCAAGGCACCGCGTGCTGCCAGGGCTACCGTGAAGCCCTTCGAGAACTGCAGAGAGCGACCAAAGCCTAGCTCGGACGCTCCTCCAGTCAGTTCAAAGGCCCCCAAGGCCTCTACTTCTTTCGTTTCAGGTCAGCGCAGCCGGGTCGCGACTCAATCGCAACCGGCCGCCAAATCGGCTTCCCAGTGCCAGAACGCAAAAGGGTCTCAAGACCGCATGGCGTTCTGGATCCAGCTCGCTCCCACTGACGAGATCCTGGCTTTCGGCGCCGCTCTCGACGCCAGCCCAGAGGGTTTCAACGGTGCTCTTCCGGTCCTAACCAAATTCGCTCCCCTTATCAGGAAACTCCAGCAAGCTCAACGTTTCTAAACGTAGTCCTTCTTTCCAGCATTCCTATCTCAGAGTGAGTCTGATCACTCCAGATAATCTCTTAGTTTCAGCTTTGTCATTTCTGCTAGTCTTAGCTTTGATTTGATTTGAGCCCTGGCCACAAAAGACGCAGGACGGAGCTGTGGGCGATTCGAGAGTGCGAGAGCACTCCTTAGTCCCATGCGGATCTAGGCACTTGACGCACCTAGGGGAAGCAAAACAGTTTGCCGCCGCATGAACATACAATTGGCAGCGGTGGCACTGACCTGGGAAACCACGCTTGTGTGGTGCTTCGACGCGGATGTTGGAGAGACCGCACACGGAGAGCTTGCCTCTGAAAATGGACTGCCCTTGCGGGCTCCTCGCTAGGATTACTAGCGCTAGTGGGAACTGCTTACCACGGCGGCTGTGCATTTTGTGCACAGATTCGACGGGAAAGCCTTGAGAAGACAAGTCCTCTTGGATTTCCTTGAACGGCATATTCCTGAGGACGGCACGAATCTTCCGCTCTTCGGGGAGGGCGTAAGTGTGGTACTCGAGCTTCTTGTCAGCAAGAAGCCGAGTGAAATTCCTGAAATCAGAAATTGAGCAGACAACGACCTTAATAGAGTCACCCACATTGGATGCCTTACTATATTGGATCTTCGGGGAGTGTGTTCCGCAGAGAGCTGAGACCTCGGTCCAGCGGCTCTTGTCCTGTAGGAAGACGGGGGGCGGAGACTTGACTTTCGGCGGAGCCGAGTCTGTTTGCGACGCAGGCTGAGACGCCGGGATCTCTGAAACAAAAAGCGCAGGAGCAGACGCCGGTGCGACATTTTTTGGAGCAGGAACAGCGGCTGGGGCAGCTGAAACGGATGGAGATAGAGTCGAGGAAGCATCTTGCTTCTTCTTCTTCTTGGATTTGGACTTTTTACGAACCTCGGTGAACGGAGCAGGACATTCTGGAGCTAATGGAGCGGAGTCGGAATCACTGCCCGGTGGGGTAGTTTTCCGTTTGCATGCGGAAGAATCGACCGACATGAAATCTGACATAGTATAAACAGACTCGACATCTGGGGACGCCGGAGAATCTGTTGGAAAACTGAGAGAAGGCGGGGTGGCCGGGAGGGTCGGGAGGGTCGCAGATCGTGCCTGAAGGGCTGATGCGATTTGCTGTAGTGACGTGAACATGTTTTGCTGATTATTTTGGAGTTGAATGAATTGGAGTTGCATCTGACTTACCGCATCCCGGAGTTCTTGCGCTTCTCCGGGCCTAGCCGGGACGGGATTCGGGGCCTCCATCGAAACCGGGGAACCTAATCCTACTCTGAAAAAGAGCCCTAATCTTAACTGGAGGGACCTATGTGCCGGTGAACGGCGAAGTAGCTGCACAAACTGCGCTGAAAGAAAGATCAACCTAACACGGACCTATTGCCGGTGAACGGCGGACGATCAGGCTTAGTTGTCACGGTTACGTATCCACCTGACCAGCGATGCTTCGGCCATCAGCAGTCAGGTCCGCCCTGAAAAGGGCAGATGAATTAGCCCCGACACCACACAGCCTCCACAAGAGACAACTTTCCGAAAGAGCTTAACTTGGCACCTTGCCCGCACGAGTGCGGGGGAGGGAACAAGGGCAGCGCAATACGAACATTAGGGAGCGGCCGCAGACATGACCGTTCGGGAGCGAACTCAAACGGGAAGTGTTTGTATATATGACATGTTGGGTTGTGAATCTCATGCAAAAATGTTAATCATGCTATCGATAACGCTGCGAATGCATGACCTTACTGTGTGTCATACAGCATAATTTGAAGAGGGATATTAGTTAGATACCAATTGCACATAAAATATACAGGGTTAATTTAAAAAAAAATTAGTTTTCCCATACAAAAAATATTTATAGCCTCTGTTTACTCTGAGAGTAGGTATGCCACGCTCCTAGCGCAGTAAAATATCGCTTCATAATACCATAGGTACTTCTACTACATAGGTACTTCTTACAAAATGTAGAGTAAGGTGAAATTTTTTTTAGATTTTTTTTTTTGTGTTATTTATCAAAATTTGTAAAAATTCGTAGAACAAATGTTGTTGGGATTGATGGGGAGAGGATGCCCGCAAAAGGTGATGCGTTAATTAAAATTAACCCTGTATACTTCCTCGTCAATGTTTTTTTACATCAAGTCATTGTTTTCTCTACTAATAAAATAAAGTATATATAATAGATAATGAAATTTGATATCAAAATGAAAATGTAAAATATCCTTTGCTCTATCCTCTTTCAAGTTGTTGTGCCCAACAGGGTCCATGATGTATGTACTACTACCTTAAAACTACTACCTTCGTTGGTGGTCGTTGTACCCTGAAGATGCTTCTGGTTGAAGCGAAACACGTGTCGGTGATAGCTAGTGGCGTGGGTTACAGTATTCCAAGTGCGTGTTCGTTGCTTTTCTTGCCTTTTGTTTGAGGAAGGGAGGGCGGTGAACCAACGCAAGGAATTCCTGCATCACTAGTGCAAGTACAAGTCGCGGAATTAGCAAGGTAACTTTGTTAAAGTAGTTGTCATGGATTTCCGCAAAGTAACGCCTGATTCAATCAATTATATACGTTGATTTGATGATATTTTCGATTAACATTTTTATTTAACGCGAGGCAAAACTTAATTTCTCAAGCAAAAATAATACCCACTGACGGCACAATAAATTAGCTGCGTAGATGATACCGATTTTACGAAATCGTGCACATTATTATGCGACAGTAGTTTGATATGATGGTAGGGCGAATAACACCTGCTTGATATTTTAGGTACATATGTGAAATAGACGGTTCACGCAAACCACGTTTTAACAACCACTGATTGGGCAATATTTTTAATAATATAAAAATATATCTGCATTTAAAAAGGAGTTAGTGCGTGTATAATTTACTTTGCATATTCTGTGTGCAACCGCAGGGGAAGAGAATGTAACGTCCACCCTGGATGAACCCTGCGGTCACACACAGATTGGCACTGTCCACGTATTAAAAGAAGAGATACAGTCCAGTCTCCACAGCCCATTCCACCAGGGGCTCACCGAAGCAATTGGTGATGGTGTCACCCCACTGAAATGACCTCGAATTAAGGTCACGCATTAGAAGCACGTGATCGGGCCTCATGCATCCGACCACAGCATGGAGGGAGTCCAAACCACCTACTGAGCAAATTCCAACTACCTGTATCAACGGAAATTAAAAAATAGTCCGCAGGACGAAGGTTTCTTTAGGGAGATATAATTGTTTAACAAAGAGAGATAGTTCGAAAGTTACATTTAGATAAATCTAATGAAGCCCTAATTATGTAGACTGATAAGAAGTTCATCAAGTGTTTATGTTCTGCCTACTTATAATATTTTGTGATTATAATTATTTCACCTTCAATTTCATAATGTATTTAATTATCTTAAAAAATATATTTTTTTCTTAATAATTTGTAATTAGCTTTATTAAATTTTGACATGAAACTGTAATGTGATATTCATACGCCTATGTAGTGAACCGTAGCTGTACATACAAAAACTGGTAAATGACATCAATGTAATACATATGGTTATAAAGAAATAAATGAATTGAATTTATATTTTGAATAATTAAAAAGTATTCCACTAGGCGAAGGTTAATTAAAAAAAATCTAATTCTGGAAAAAACGACGAAACAAATTAGGGTTTATATGTACAGAAGGCAGCAAATCAAGCGTTACAAAGTTTGTAACACTTGACCTGCTGCCTTCTGTACATCGATATAACAAATTAAAAACATTATTTTCTTATCTATCATTTTACGAGGGTCCCGCTACGTATAGACACACCTATATTATGAGACAATAATATTACCCATAGCATTCGATTAATTGAATATTTATTGCAATGTACATAATAAGTCATTGGACAGATACGAAAATAGAATTGCTGGGGGTTATTTTACTATAATTGCAGTTATTACGATATGAATTAAAATTACGGCTTCAAATAATCCACTCCATCGCTGTAGATTTATCATTTGTGAATTCATTTTATTAGTCTTGCTTTTGAGTGTCATCGTATCACATTCAGAGAAAACTTTTTTTTGAAATGACTAACATATTGAGATACTTCAAAAACCCATTGATTAACAATTATACAAATACTCCATCAAATACCAAACATACCAGCCGTAAAGTTTTTTTCACTGTCTTTCAAATAGTGACAGGTATTGACTGTGGTTTCTTGCTTGAAAAGTCTTACAAACTACGCCTTATGTATAAACTTTGGTCATTATCATTGTTTCTGTATATACTTTACATAAGAGTCAATACGTTTGTTCAAAGCAGACAAATAATTGATTTAATTGATTCAGTACAGATAATTATAGCATATATTTCTTATGGATACACGTTTACTTATATGAAAAATCACTATACGTTGTATGATTATTTAAAAGATATGGATGAAATAGATGCTATATTAGGCACTTCTTTCGATAATTATGAAATGAAAATGTTGAAAATACGCAGTGCTTTTCCTGTTACCCTCAATCTTTTAATACTAATAAGTGCTGACTATCAAAACAATATTGCGAACACGTTCTTCTATGTATTTACCGTATTGAGTAGCGTCACTCTTCAATTCATGAGTCTATTTTTTGGGTTTATTTTCGAAAGTGCTTTGCTAAGAATCACTGCATTAAACAATGTCATAGAAAAAAAAAGTTGGAATGTTGAAAAATACTTTGATATTTATAAGTCAATTGCTGATAAAACATCACGTGGAAAGAAAAGTTTTGATTTCGTGGTAAGTAAATTAGTTAAGACATATTAAAAATTTACTTTTATTTTAATTTATTTCAAATTGCTTAAGTTTGAAATGTGCTTTTACAGTTGAATTTTATATATATGTGCTATCGGGAGTCCAATTAATTTCCATGACTGGATGACTGACTTTCTGTGTGATCGTTCGCTTCAGGCAGGCAGGCTTAAGAAGCTATTTGGTGTCTTTCATGTGTTAGCTGATTTTTATTTATTCTAATATATGTATAATATGAAAAAGAGGTGCCGACAGTTTCCCGCACCGGCTTTTCCCTTTTGGTCTCCCTTCAAATCGTATCGAAGCTGAAGTGGTAATAAACGTTAAACTCCTAAGCTCTATTGCTGGGAATACTTGGTAGAAGTAAGGACTAACTACATACCGTGACAAAAACTATTATTATACAGGGTTAATTTTAATTAGCGCATCACCTCTTGCATGCAGCTGCTTCTCCACATCAATCCTGACAACATTTGTTCTATGACTTTTTAAAATTCATAGTCTTTAAAATTTAAGTTTTTCCATACAAAAGTTCCCTTTATTTAGCATCGTAACTCTATTTACTCTGAACGTAGATATGCCACGCACCCTGCATAGTCAAAGCATCACATAATAATAATAATAGCTCAGTACAGATATCTACAGTAATTCTACTCGGCCGCAACTTTGAAATAAATGATTACAGCGCCGCGGTCCGTTCACATGTGAACGCCTTCGGCGTTTAAATTACATTTGCCTACTTTATGTTTACTTCCATTTAGTTTTGTGACCGCAAATATACTTTTTTATATAAGCAAATAAAATATTTTGAAATTTTAATAAGATGTGTTCAACAAAAATACGTTTTGTGTCAAAAAACCATGTTTACGTTTGTATAACAAATCGGTCTTATAAATTATCGACTGAAAGATACTTGCGCCTCGACTGAGACGCACGAAAATTATGAATGGTCAAATCAAATCAAATCAATTTATTGCGAAAAGTATGGTAATATTTGATGGTACACATTATAGTATGAGCGCATACTTTACTGTATTACAGCATGCAATATTGTTATCTTATGCATTTATTTACAATGTATTAGTGTAGTATTACTAGGTATTACAATATTATTATTAAAAGAAAAAAAAATATACATATAATTCTCATAACACTCCATGTCATAATTATTTACATTTTATCTACCTATGTCAAATTTAAAGTTTAAAAAAATCATTAATGTCATAAAAACATTCATTAATTAGCCATTGTCGTAAGACGTAAGTATTTAAATTTACTAAGTGGCAGCGTTTTAATATCTTCAGGTAATTTATTAAAAATTCTTATGCACATTGTTGGGCTATTTCTAAGACATATTTCAGTTTTTATATTCGGAAGACATAGTCTGTTAGGAAATCTAGTGCTAAAACACAATACATCTTTTTTTTTACAAACAATTCAGGATGCCTTTTCACAAATAATGCTGTTTCGTATATATACATACTTGGGACGGTTAGTAGTTTCATACTTTTAAATAAAGGCTTACATGTTGTCCACGAATCAACATCAGCAATAGCACGAACACATTGCTTTTGAGATATGAAAGCTTTATTTATTTTGACCGAGTGGCCCCAAAGCAGAATACCATACCTTAAAATGGAGGCGACGTATCCATGATACGCTTTAAGGGCCGTTTCTTTATTTGTTATTTTATTTAATTTCCATAGTACGTATGCAAACCTGTTTATTTTAGAACAAACATTTTCTACGTGCAAGTTCCATGTACAGTGTAGGTCAAACAAAATGCCTAGGAAAGAACAGCTGTCTGTTTCCTTTATTGTTTCGTCATTATATTTTATTTCGAGTTCTTGTTTCTTAGCCCCTCTATTTAAAAATTGTATATATTTAGTTTTATTCATATTAACTGTCAAATTATTACACTGGAGCCAATTGATGATGTCAGAAATTGTGTTATTGATAATGTCATTAAAGTTTTTGTTTGAGTTGTCAGGAATTATAACGGAAATGTCATCTGCACATAATGTCATTTGATAGTTTGTAACCAGTGGTAAGTCATTAATATATAATAGGAACAGCAGGGGTCCTAGTAAGCTCCCCTGGGGCACGCCTGTCTTATAAGTTTTTGATTCTGAGCTCCAAATAGTCTCTAAAGAAGAAGCATCAGTACTCTTCATTTGAACAAACTGCTTTCTATTTTCTAAATAACTTTGTATCCAATTATATGTTGTACCCCGTATACCATAAGCTTCACATTTTCGTAGGAGTATGCTGTGAGAGACAAAGTCAAATGCCTTACTCATGTCAAAAAAGATCACTACAGCTTTTATTTTTTTATTAATAAATTTTATGACGTCACTAACAAGATTGAAAGCGGCAAGTTCAGTTGACTTTCCTTTTTGAAAGCCATACTGGTTGGGGTGAAGGATTTTAAACTTTGATATAAATTTGGAGAGCCGAAGATACATGCACTTTTCAAATATTTTTGAGAGTACAGTTATTAAAGCTATGGGTCGATAATTAAGGGGATCATTTTTGTCGCCTTTTTTAAAAATAGGTTTTATTACCGTAATTTTGAGTTTGTCAGGGAAAACACCTTATTCAAAAGAAAGATTAATTAAGTAGGCTAATACTGTAGAGATTAAATTACTTGTTTGTTTTATAATTTTTGTCGGTATTCCATCAAAACCCACAGAATTTGTATCACGTAACGATTTTATTATATTATTTACTTCATCTGCATCAGTCGGGAATAGGAACATAGTACCAGTGTAAGTTTTCATTTTATTTTCCGTTGATGACTGTGAAGTACTGCTAGTATTGGAATTTGTTATAAAATAGTCGTTTAATATATTGCAGATGTCTTCAGGCTTGTTGTAAATTTTATTATTAGATTTAAGCTCTTTTATTTCACTTTGGTCTTTGTGAGAGCTTGCGTTATTTTTAATTAATTTCCATGATGCCTTCGAAATATTAGATGCGCTATTTAAAAATGCTATATTAGCATTTTTGTTCGCTGTAACAATACATTTTTTAAACAGTTTATTATATTTCAAATAACGTTCACGATCAGAATTACTTTTTGTGCTATAGTATGTGAATCTTAGCTTTCGTTTGGTCCCGGATGATAACCGTAGACCTTTAGTGAGCCAAGAACATTTTTTGGGCTTAAGAGTCTTTTTTACTGTATACACAGGAAAACATTGGTCAAAAAGAAGATAATATAGTTCAAAGAATTTATTAAACGCGATTTTAAAGTATAAACAATCCGCATATTAACGTAAAGCTCAATCAACAATTGTTTGGGTGTGCAGACACTCGCGACTGGCCGCATTCCGAGTGCATGCCGAGATCGAGCCGGGTACGTCGTGTATAGCTCGAGTTTCGTCCGTTTGTATGAATTTGAATTACTGTTATAGATATCTGTACTGTGATAATAGGCACTTACAAAATATAGAGTAAGAAGCAAAACATTTTTTGTTTTTATATTTTGTGTAATTTATCAAGATTTGTAATATGTCGTAGAACAAATATTGTTGGGATTGATTTGGAGAAGCTGCCTGCAAGAGGTGATTCGATACGCTAATGAGGAGTTTTCTGACAGCTCATAAAAATTAGTTCTAAAAACCTCTATAGATGGCACTTTTAAAAAGCCGAAGGCGTTAAGTCTGTATACTATAATCACAGAATAAGTAATAGTACCAGGTAAGTGGTATCTACCATCTATGGTTATTCATAAGTTCAATTTCTGATACAGACGTCAATTAATTTATTTTACTTTTAAAAACGCAGTGTGGAATAAATGGCTATATGACAGACAAGACTTCGCCTTTTGTAAAGCGCCATCTATTGAAGCCTTTTGTACCATTTTTCTACCGTTTTGTTTTTTTAATAAGCTGTCAGAAAACATCTCTTTACAATGACTGTTTGACATTCGATTGCAGTGGATTGCAGCGTCGCGGATATATATTGAGAAAGAATGATGACAGACAGATATTATACGGTTAGGAAGACTAGGTGCGCGAACGTATCTCAAATGGACGGTTTGTAGTAGCTCGGTATTAATTGGTTTAGCTTTGTAATTGTAGGGTGGTTAACGGAACGTACCAGCGAATAAATATTGAGTTGTGAATAAGCCGGTATTATAACCAAGCCCACACTCTCAGTACTAAGTAACTCCCTAGTGATTATTCTATCGTGTATATTAAGCCTCTGTGCTCACATCAGAAGCGGGATGGGCTCATGGTCAATATTAATTAGTGTTTCGATTTATTTTTGCGAATAGTCTTCTCGGTTCGGCACATGCTTAAAATTAATTTGCTATCTTTTAAAATCTGTACTGTGTAAAATAAAACTGTTTTGTGATCACAATGCGTTGTTGAAAAGTGGAAGTCCTAGTGGAAGTCCTTTGTTATTTTGTAAAAATAAATGACGTCATTAAGTGAAATCGTTATGGATAAAGTATATGGATAAGTAATGGCACAACCTTTGTGTTCTTAACATTTTATATTGATTATTCCTTCAAAATTGTTCATTTTTGTTCGATTAAGTGCTTTAGGAAGATCGCCATCTTGTTTGAGTAAAAATATTCTCCACGTGCAATAAATAAAATGGGTGGGATTTTATATTACACATCCGGAAAATTGGAATGAAATGGGTTTATTAATGAACGGATGGGCTTCCCCTTTCGAGTACCCCTCTTATCCTGCGGAGATGCATAGTTTTTTAACTATACGTATTTAAAATTACCTGTTACGGAACGACATTTTACATACAAAAACTCAATTTAGGTATATGTTTGCTTGGTAAAACGAAACGTATTTTCCGCAATTTTGTGACATCTTATCTGTCACAGTGACGTGACGCGCTGACGCACGGATAATATTATGTTGTTTGACATAACTTAAATTACTTAAATATAATACATTAAATAGGTAACAGCGGTCGAAATGCACACGGCAGAGACTAAGGAACACCATTTGCCACCATTTGCAGACTCTTTCGCTTCCTCCACGTTCATTAATCTTTTCAGACATGATCATCGATTACGGATACTTTTAACTATTTTTTTATCTACGTTATAATACATTATATCTATATCTAGTACTAAATATCTAAGAAAGGCGAATTACAGGTTTCCCTTTAATATCTAAAAATAGAAAAGACGTGAGCTTTTTAAACATAATAAGTATGTACAAGCAAAATGAAAAATATAACATAAATACAGGGTTAATTTTAATTAGCGCATCACCGCTCGCAGGCAGCCTCTCTATATTAATCTCAACAACATTTCGCAACATTCGTAAAACAATGGCGTAGGTAGGTTTACATCATTTATTGTCAAATCTGATAGAAGAAGTTGTATTACATATCCTCTCTAAAAATTAAAAAAAAATATCGTGGGTATTTTCAAAGATACAATATAAAAAATATATAAAAAACCTACGTCTTCTCCTTATTTTAAATATCCCTGTTTGTAAAGGAGTACCCGTTTTTACTTACACGTACTTTCATATTATTATCTATTACAATTACTCAAACATGATTACATAGCTTTTATACGGAATTTCATAAAAAGATCAAGTAAGTCAATTTGAATACTTTTACTCAATAGTTTTAGGGAGCTTTATAGAAACATTAACGTGCAACTTGTTGTGTCTTGTTATTTTATGTTACAAATTCAGAATTCCGTGTCGTAATCATACTTACAAATATAGTTGTATGAGCTTAGCCTTCGTAAATATGGTTACGTCCGCGCGGATCGGATTGAGGTATCTGTGCGGGCGAAGTAATGGACTAGTTCTCTCAACGGATGATACGTGTTTTAGTATGCATTTTGTATTTAAGAGTGAATAACTCTATACCTGACAGACAGCATTATCCCTTATCCGCAATGGCTTTCAGGACTTCTTCATATCCTGGAGTTCGTTAATACGTTCTGTGGTCTCTTTAACTACGGTTTATGAAAATGACAAAACCGCATCAATTTATTTCCCAAAAAAGAATCACACTCCCTGCGCCAAAAATCTAAGAGACTGTATTTGTTTGAAAATCCAAGTCGTGAATAAATTTAGAATTTACCTAAACTGGTTCAAAATAATCCAGACTACGAAAATGTCGTCCCTGACAGTGAAATAAACTACTGCTTCATTTTACGCAGGCAGATCATTCCAAAACTTGGCGACCCGGATCGAAAAGGAACTGTTAAAAGTGCTTAGTCTGATTTTTTGGAATAACGCCCAAACACGGAACGAAGTTCTGTCTAAGTCTATTAGTCCGTTGTTAAAAGGTGTGGGTTTAATTTGTTTAAACAGAACACTCACGCACTCTCCGAAATGTATCCTTTAGTACAGGTTAAACAAGAAGTGGCCAGTGGTTAAACAAGAAACCTTACGACGATGTAAGGTCAATGTTGTTTATGAGCTTCTGGGCTCTTCGGTCAATGGAGTTCAGCGCTTCCAGTTGATATTAGGCTGAACCATCCGAAAAATGACTGCAGTAGTCAATGCAGGATCATACTAGCTGTGCACAAATTAGGAAACCGTTCTAAACTAGAACCGAAGTGACGCCGGACCTTCGAGCTGATTCTCAACTTTGTTGAAGTTACCATGAACACATTTTTTTGACCAAAATCTAAGTGGGACTTTACAGTTACGACTCCAATCAGACACTTTCCGTAAGGTCAAATCAACGCGCTCTAAACTTTCTTAAAACCAGGATTTTATGGAGGCTCGCTCGTGCATTGGATACGTATCTCTTTACAACATTGCTGTCATTAGCGTAACCAACAATGTCTGGTGATAGGAGGTTTTAATGTGCAGCACGAATTAAGTAGCAGAGAGAACAGATCCCTTAGGTACCCCGGCATTAATTGGAATTAGGTCAGAGGAGTAGCCATCTACTTGACCTTTCCCTCAGAAAATCAGATATCTAGTCATAGATCGGTATTCCATATGCTGGAAGCTCAAAAGACCATCACGCCAGGCCCTGACAAAAGCTTTGGAAATGTCTAAAGATACAGCTATTGATTCTGTATGTCCTTCCAAGGCCTCGCTCTATAATTGAGTGGCAAACTGCATACTACCACTGCGGAAATCGTATGGATATCGCTTAGGAGCTCGTTAGTCTCGAGGTATGCTAGGAGTTGATTGTTCAATACACGTTCCATGACTTTTCAAAACGTGGTCGATCATCATCACCATCAACAGCCAGTAGACGTCCACTGCTGGACATAGGCGTCCCCCAAGGTTCTCCACGTCACTCGGTCTTGCGCATAGTTGACACAATAAGCATGGCTTCCCTTTTTCGGTGCTGGTTTTAGGTACGTTAGGCAGCTTCCATGATTTGGGGACCTTACCAAGAGGGGTGATTCCAAAGAAAGTTGACAGAGATGCGTCAAAATGGGACAAGCCTGAGCTGCGCAGCAATTAAAGAGAACTGCAAGAATACCATCTATACCGACTAGCCTTGTTTTCTTTTAGGGGCGAGAATCGCTTGTCGAAAATTTCACGCAAAGATATAAGCAAGTGACTGTACTTTTTCCTTAGCTGTGTGGGCCAGACCGTCAGGCTTCCTCGGAGATGGCAGTAACAGGCGACAAAAGTTCGTTTCGGCCGACTTGACGAGGGACCAGAAAGCATTACGTACAGCAGGGTATAATGCTATTATGTCTCCAATGTCGGCAAAACGAGCACTTTTGGTCACTTTTTGCAGGAGTTGGCGGCAGCATTTTACCTTTTCTTGAGTTCATGTGAATCTAGGGCTTTGTTTCTACGAGAATTTGCCCGGGCTTTTAACGCTTCCTGCTTTCGCTTTTTAGCGGCAAGGAAGCAGTATTTAACCATGGACGAGCTTTGAGAAAGCATCAGCGCAGCACAATTGATTGGTTGATATCGCATTTTATCCAGAAAGTGGTCGGATGTCCCTACAGGTGCAGTAACGGACACCGAGTATCTATCAGGATCAGTTGTCGGCAGAAGATCCTAGCAATACGCAGGGTGGCTAGCAAGGTCAGGGATGTGCGTAGACTCGTTAGCTGTGAGAGGCTTTAAGTCTTCCTACCAGCATGGTCAGTGTCCTGATACGGGTATAACCACTGCCTGTGGTGAGCGTTTAAATCCACCATGAATACTGCGCTGTGGGAAAATGTTGCTGAATCTTTATTTTATTTATTAACCCTTTATTGCACACATTACAAAAGGAGCTGTCTGCTGTATAGCCAAGATATTCCATGAGCCTCGTTGTCTCCCGATCTTCACTATGTAAACGACAGCTACCAACTTCAACCACTTACTATAGGCTGGTATCTATGTAAACTCACATACCGGAAGCGCTGACAACAAATCGGGTCTCTGGCTTAAATGTATGCATAAATTTGCGGGCGGAAAAGAGACTCCAGGATATAGTCTGGGTAACCAAGGTATGCCGAGTCTGTCGAATCAAAGATTTGTGTCTACGTAAGAAAGACTACTCTCATCAAATATGTAACTGAATGCCTTAATGAAAAACTACCAGTAGTAGCTCTATTCCTCGACATGTCAAAGGCATTTGACCTCGTTAGTCATTCTCTTCTTCTGTCAAAACTGTACAATTACGGAGTTAGAGGAATAGTTTATGAATGGTTTAAGAGCTACCTAGAAAACCGTGAACAAAGTACACACATTTCTAGAATAGACTTGAATAGTAAAACAAAAATAACTGCATGCTCACCTTATTCCAAAATCCGAAACGGCGTCCCACAGGGAAGTATATACTGACCTATCCTATTCCTGTTGTACATAATTGATTTACCAGACATCACTAAAAATGTTTCATTTTTGCTGACGACACTACTGTTATATTTAAGGGTGACAAAAATAAAAATTATAAAGAATTACAAGACGAAATCAATCATACAATAATAACAATAACCGAATTGATAAACAATAATAACCTAAAAATAAATATAAAAAAAACGAAAGCTATTAATTTTCGGACATCAAATGCTGAAAAAATAAGTTTTAATATAAAGTATGACAATGATCATATCGTTTTGGTAGATAATACAAAGTTCCTAGGCATTACCTTAGACGAACACATAAATTGGAAAATACATGTTGACAGTGTTTGCAAAAAAATTAACAAATTTGTATTTGCTCTATACAGACTGAGGAAAATAGCTTCTGTCGAACAAGCTCTAACTGCCTATCATGGGTACATTGGATCAATTCTTCGCTATGGTTTGATAAATTGGGGCAATAGTGTAGAGGTTGAAAGAGTATTTAAAGCACAAAAACAGTGTATTAGAGCCATTGCTGGGAATAATATAAGAATTTTTTCACAAGCCAGCTTGATATAAACCAGGTAGTGAGGAATACTCGCAAAAATAAATTAATTATTCCGAATTGTAAATTAACTCTTTTTCAAAAAAATGCTTTTTACATGTGTATAAAAATATATAATAAATTGCCACACATTATGAGAGACCTACCAAATTTTCAAAATAAATTTAAGAAAGAATTGTTGAAATGGTTACATGAGATGAATTTTTACTCTGTCTCAGAATTTTTAGGCTATAAAATGTGAGATTACTAATTACTTATTATTTAACTTATATTATTATCATGACATCTCAAAATTACAATTAATTATAGAATATTATTACTTTATAATGGACCATTAATTACTATTTATCTCAATTTGACATGATTATTATTCATTTTAAAAATATGTTTACAATATTGACATTTTATGTATTACTTAGTTTAAGAAAAATTTTGCACACCTACTTAAAAGGGGTAGATACAGTTGATACTTAATGTTAACACTACACTTAAACCTGTAACAAACACTGTATTTTTGGAAAATAAATGATTATTATTATTATTTTTAAAGAGTAGGTAGAATCTCTCCGTCTCAAGGTGGCGGTGGACATCATTGGAGTGCACTCCTCGGATGTTAAAGAAGTGCATTTTAAGGGAGAGGAAGTGCAACCGCTGTTGAACCGTACTCTTTTTTGGACGAGAATAGAAGTTGAGTGAAGCGCTGCAAATGGAACTAAGCAACTCGATTACCACCAGCCGGCACGATGGAGCCTCTCGGGATTTTTCGCGAGTTGCCAACCTTTTGCATGTAGCTGCCATGCTACTCGAGCCACCTACTACCTGCGGTCGGCCAGCAGTGCACCGTGCTTCAGATCCTGCTACCCTCCATTACGAGTTACCCGTCGAGTCATTATTCTATGAGTTGAAAACAGTTCTCCAATGCAGCACGATTACTGAGACCTATCCTCCTCAATGGTTTTGTCTAATGGGTGGTGACAAGCCATGGCCGAAGCCTTCCACCAGATGATACTGCTCGTTTAGTGCCACCCAGGGACCACGTACAAGAAGTTAATTTCTTTTGTTCTTTAGCTAATAAATATATACATACATAACCTCACGCCTGTATCCCTTATGGGGTAGGCAGAACACCAGAGGTTACAAGACCATCTGATGTCACGTTTGACAAATTTGGAGGTATTATAACGATGGAGAGAGACTTGTAGTGACAGGGGGTCAGCCTATCGCCCACAAAAACGCCTTTAAAACCTCTGTCCCTTAACTGACTTTTACGGTATGCCCGGGAAGAGAAGCAGCTGGCACATTCTATGTTTTTCTTTCGCTCCCAGTCCAGCATGGACTAATAATAAATACTTTGTTGTAATATAAGCACTTTTTACAATGGACAATTATTCTTTTGTAAAGTTATGTATTCGAATACTTAAAAGTAGCGTAAATATTACAATTTACTGTAAAATGTATATACTTACAATCCATAAGTATTTCAAGGAAACATGGCTGTAATAGTATATTATGTAACAAGTGAGCGAAGTTACATACGACGTTTTTCAACACACTTGTGAGTAAAAGACAGACATACGTGGTCATAAAATTTATTTGAAGCAGCTGTTAGCTGCTGCGCGTCAGTAGCCCTGTCCCATTACACGTACACACGCTATTGTTGCTTGGAGGCGCTGTGCCGCTGCTGCTGCACGCGCGCCGCCTGGACGCGCGCCGCCTGTCCGCTGGCCGCGCCGCCTGGACGCGCTCATATATTTAATGTATAACCCGGATCAATAAAATATACTCTGTTTACTCGCATGTAATTTGCACTAACGTACAATTCAACTTTGTAGGATTCATTATATTATGCACTAGGGTATAATATATTACTGCACGCGTGACTTATAGCCCAGTTTATAGTTCTAAATTCAATAGAATAAGGCTCACTTTACGAGCAAGTGTGTTGAAAAGTAACTTACTGCTGTCAATAACAATAAAATTGTACTACAATAGTGTCGCATATTGAATTACGTTGTTGGTTCTTTGCTTATTAATACGTAAAATAAAGGAGTAAGTCTTTTTACTGCAGTAAACTTTTTCCCATAAACCAGTGTAGAAACATGTAAATTGATTGACTACCCAGTAAATTCTCTTAAATTTATGTTAAAAAAGAAATAAGTCTATTTTTGAACAAAAATATTATTTTGGCGCTGTAAAAGAAAATCGTACGTAGGTTTTTCAATATATCTTGGAAACTATTGGGTTTATTTCTGTATTATGGAAATCATCAAAAGTACTATTTTTGGTATTTTTTTGAAGAACGTGACATATGTTGTTGGAATATAAATCAATTTTAAATCTCTCCTGAAAAGTCGGTTATTTCACGTTACGCCATTATTTTACGAATGGTGCGATTTGTATATGTTACAAATCTTGATAAATACCTACACAAAAATTAAAAACAAAAAAATTGTTGCTCCTTACTCTAAATTTTGTAAGAAGTACCTATTATTAATATGAAGCGATATTTTACTACGAAAGGTGCATGGGCATATCTACGCTCAGAGTAAATAGAGTTACACCTCTTAACCGGGGCTATAAATATTTATTTTATGGGAAAACTAAAATTTTAAGAACTGTTAATTATAAAAAGTTATAGAACAAATGTTGTTGGGTTTGATGTGGAGAGGCTGCCTGCAAGAGGTGATGCGCTAACTAAAGTTAACCCTGTATACTTGTATGTATACTATACATATACCTAAATTAAAATTAAAATAAAACATTATTACATATGAATATAAATAATCATAAACATACAGAATTACTATTACGAATAAGTGATAATATTAACCTTATTTGACTTGATATGTACTTCCCATCCCCTTTCAAAACCCCGCTTGCACATCCTAAATCTTGCTTTCTGTTTCATTCATCACTCTTTCAATTAATATCTTTAATTAAGAGTACTTATTTCTGTGTTTTTCTCTTCTGTTGCAGTTTTCGATGAACTTAATAATAGTGTTACCATATTTTATTGGTATCACATACTTAGTCTTGCAGCAAATACAACTGGTAATGTTTTATTATATTTAAATTATTATTAAAATTAAATTATTTTAAAAATTAAAATAAACATATAGTTACATACATAAATACATAACTTCATGCCTGTATCCCTTATGGGGTAGGTAGAACACCAGAGGTTATAAGACCATCTGATGTCAGTTGGACTTTGGAGTTATTATAATGATGGATAGAGACTATTGCAGTGACAGGGGGCCAGCCTATCGCCCACAAAATGCCAATAAAACCTCTGTCCCTTAACTGACTTTCACAGTATGCTCGGAAAGAGAAGCAGATGGTACATTCTATGTTTTTTTTTTGACTCCCAGTTCAGAATGGGACATATAGTTATATAATTTGCAAAAGAGATTTATCTATAGCTAGCTTTTTTGTTTTTACGCCAAGAAAAGCATTGGCACCTACTTAAGCAAGCTCTAGTAGGAGGAGGATGAATCCTTTTAAGGACGAAAGGGTATTCTAAAGAGCTGCTAGCTCCGAAGGCTAAGAAGTATAATATACCCTGACAGTGTGTGGATCGCGAGAGCGGCCATGAGACTCCTCAGTACTCTGAGTATACCCACTAAACTTTCCCCTTTAATGTCCCGCCTTGAAAAAGGCCATTGATCATAATAGGAGTGATAACCAATCGGTTGATAGAGGTTACGCAGCGGGCGGCACCCTGACGGGTTGCCCGCATTGGATGAGCTGAAAGCTAAAATGACAAAGCTGAGACTAAGAGATTATCTAGAGTGACAAGACTCACTCTAAGATAAGAAGGCTGGAACGAAACAAACAAAAACAACGTTTATAAACGTTGGGCTTGCTGGAGTTTCCTAATAAGGAGAGCGAACTTGGTTAAGACTGGAAGAGCACCGTTGAAACCCTCAGGGCTGGCGTTGAGAGCGGCGCCTAAAGTCAGAATTTCGTCGAAGGGAGCAAGCTGGCTCTGGGAAGCTGGTTGGGCAGCCGGTTGCGATTGAGTTGCAATACGGCTGCTCGGACCTGAAATGGAAGGTGAAATGGCCTTAGGGGCCTCAGAGATGGCTAGAGGAGCGCTTGAGCTAGGCTGAGGACGCTCTCTCAAGTTTTTGATGGGCTTTACGGTAGCCCTGGCAGCACGCGGTGCCTTGGGGCAACCGCGATAATGCCGTGTAGCCTAAGTGACCGCACAGGACGCTGGATGGATCAGAAGGCGACTCAGGTATGCGCGAGCACTCCTTAGTCCCGTGAGGCTTTAGGCACTTGACGCACCTAGGAGAAGCAAAACAGTTTGCCACCGCGTGGCCATAAATTTGGCAGCGGTGGCATTGACCAGGTATACCACGTTTGTGTGGTTTCTCGACGGGAAAATTTAAATGAAAACTTTTTTTTCGTAGTAGGTATTTTTATACACTTTGCGAACGTCAAACGTTGGATGAGGGCGGCGCGGGTCTGGACGACATGACGAATTCTGAGGGAGGCCTCCGTCGAGAAATGTGCATCTTTCGGCTCATGAAGATAATGATCGCCCATTATCCACCAATGTCTTGGTGTTGTCTACTACTACTTCTTCTTCGTCTTTATAAAAACGAAATGACAGTAGAACCCTAGGTAGACTGAGAGGAAAAAAGCCGGCGGAAAAAAAAACTCTCGGCACTCTTTTGTAAAATTGTACAATTTAGCAGAAATACAGCTCTGCTATGACATGAACAAACAAACAGAAGACAGTACTCGTGCTTGAAAATATCATGTCACAGCCAAGCTGCTTACATAGTGATAAATGTTTAATATTTGGAAATAACCTGTGGAGACATCAATCCCACGCTCTTTTGTCATCTAAATAATCTTTGAGTCTATAGTACCTTGCTTTTTTGCATAATGTTTCTTTGATAATTTTTTTAAATTTATTAAACGTTTGGGATTGAATTGACTTTGGTATTTTATGGTCGTTTCTTGTCATTACAGAATAATTTTTATCATTATTATCTTTCATGGTTTTAAATTTACTACTATTCTTAAAAATATACATAATGTTTTCATATATATACAGGGTGTCCCGTAAGTCATGGATCAACGGAATGTTGGTAATAGAGGGGATCAATAGCTAATAGGAATACAAAGTTTTATTGTCCTAGGCCACGATGTTTTATAGTTATAGTTATTTTTTTTATTTTGTAAAAATTTACATAATGTGAACAAAAAAATTAAAATTTCCAGGAAAAACTTTAATAAAATGTTTTTATTTTTGTTTCTTAAATGTTAAGTAAGCATAAGTTATCCTTAATAAAAGGCTTTTTATTCCTAATTATCGTCGACAAAAAAAATATGTGCTATAACATATAAAAAGTTTGAATTACAAAATTCGCAATGCAATATTTGAACGAAGCTAGAATAAAAAAAATTTATGGTAACTTCTTAGACCATTTGCTGAAAAATATCAACAACTAACACAGATTCCAAAATGGTATAACAATGCTACATTACATAAAGTTAAAAGGATAAAAACTGGTATTAAACAGAGCAAATCAGAAAATTCATAGAAATGGTTTTGAGTAATTGCAAGTAATTTTGAGATTTTTTTTGCTATGTTTTTCATATTTAAGTCATTTTTCTCTCTACACTTCCACTCTTAGTTCAAAGTAAGTGTTCGAAGTGTTCCCCCTGCTCTTATGCACATTCGAGATTTCTTAATGCTCGTTCATTATTTTTCACTCTTTCAGCTACAAGATTCAGCTTTCGTCTTAAATCTCTTTCATCATTTGTTATCGTCTCATAGACTGCTTCTTTGTAATAGCCCCACAAACAAAAAATCCAATGGATTTAGATCAGGCGAGCGTGGTGGCCATGCAATGCTACCTCCGCGTCCAATCCATTGATTTGAGAACGTATTGTTGAGGTATTGAGTCACTTGCCGTGAATAATGAGCAGGGGCTCCATCGTGCTGCAACCACATCCTTTCGCGTACTTCTAGTGGTACCAATAAATTATTGAGCTCGATTCTCAAAAACTCTAAGTAACGAGCCCCGTTAAGCCTCGGTGGGAGTTCAAATGGACCGATAACTCTGCAATCAATAATTCCTGCCCACAAATTTACTGAAAATTGGTGTTGGCATCGATCGATCGATTCTCTACCTCCCAATGGTGCATGTTATGCATATTAAATACTCCAATCCTTTCAAAACAAGATTCATCAGTCCATAAAATGGAGTTGAAAAACTGTGGATCTTGTCGGCATCGGCGCAGCATTTCTCGGCAAAAATCCAATCGGCGGACACTAGTGGAAGGATCTTCATCCACTTCGGCTAACACTCGACGTTCGTCGACTCTTCTAGGTCTTCCCTCGGCATTTCGAACTCCAGGAATTCGACCTTCCATGTAGGCATTATTCACCCGAAGAAAAACTCTGTAATCGGGATAGTGATTGCGATTCGGATAACGCTCACGATACGTGCGTGCTGCTAACCGAGCATTTCCGTCACCCAAGCCATATGTGAAAACATCTCGGCATATTCACGAGGAGTGTAGATATGAGGCATTTTCCAGTCAAACAATATCAAAATCACAAGCACAATCAAAGTCCAGTTCAAGATTAGGTCTACAAATGATAGTTGCATCGTATTGAGTGGCAAAAACGCGTCTGTAGTTCCGAGCTATTAACAAGGCATTGAATGCGCGGGCGCGTGTGCGGCGACGCGGAGCGGGGGCGGCGAGTTGAGAGGGGAAGTGAGGAGAGCGGGATACAATGAAAACGACTTAAATATGAAAGAGATAGCAAATCAATTCTCAGAATTGACAACATTTCATTTTTAGTTAGGTGCCCAAAATCGAAAACCATTTCGAGATATTCCTATGATTTATACAAAACACGTTTTTTCAGATTTTTAAATGTAGTATTAATAGAAATATCTTGAAAAGACTGTGAGGTTTCAAGATGAAGGAAGAAACAGTTTTTATACCTTTGCTTACCTGTAAATTAAAAAAAAAACTCCGCCTAACCTAATCATTCAACAAAGGTGGAATTAAAAAAAAACATTTTAAATTTTGTTTCTGGCAACAGATAACCTAATATCTGTTTTTCACAGCTTTTTGTTTTTGTTTGCTTGCTTGCTTTTTAGACTCCGATTTTAACGTAGTGAATATATATATTTTTTTACCTCCGATCATGAAAGTTTCCGAAGGCTTTATGATGGCGGACAGCCGCAATCTTCCTAAAGTGGACTTTATGATGTTTTTGCAATACATCCGTGAAAACGATAACTTTAACATTGCTGAGATCAGGGGAGCAAAAGTGTTGCTTTCATCGAGGGACGCATATGTAGAAACAAGTGTAGGGTACGTGGAGGTGAAACGAGAAAATTCGACATGTTTCATCAAGGGCAGGGTGACACCAGAACATAGAGTACGCTCCAAAATGTACACTGTTTTCGCGTCCATCAACGAGATAGAGGAATCTATATTGGAGGTGAAGTGCCACGATTGTGCAGCCAGTGAGGGTGGATGCAAACATTCTATATGTTTTATAATGTGGCTTATCAAACGCACAGAAGAGCCGTCAGTGACATCTGTGCAATGCTACTGGAGTCAGCCAAAACTTTCTCAAGCTATTACAAGTGACAGGTTTATTTTGGCAAAAGAGATGGGAAAAAGGATACAACCTGCTGTATTACTACCCAGTTCATTGCGTCTGCCATCGTTTCTCGAAGCATGTAGAAAAAATGAAATAAAAGATTCATTAATCACTAACTATAATAACATGCAAAGTGAACTGTTAGATGATTGCAGAATATTTAAGCTTTTACTTGAGTATACAAATAATTGCTCCCAGGAGGGTCAGGAAGATTTTTTACAGTGGAAAGAGTTTGCAGAAAGCAAATTAACAACAGAAGTCAAAGATCTTATTGAAAAAAGAACTTGTGGTCAAGCCAATAATAAGTTATGGCATACATTAAGACAAGGCCGAGTAACTGCTTCAAATATATATGAGGCAACTAGGTGTAACACTGATGGTGTATTAGTTAAAGCAATTCTTGGTGGCTTCAAAGTACCCGAGACAAAAGCCATAAAAAGAGGCAAAAGCTTAGAGAAAGAAGTAATTAAAGAAATTGAAAAGTCCATGAAAATAAAAATAGTTCAATGTGGATTTAAATTGATTACACCATTTATAGGAGCATCGCCAGATGGACTGTGCGAGGACCAAAACTTTATACTGGAAATTAAATGTCCCAGTAGTGACAAAACAATAGAGAACTATGTAAAGGACAATGTTGTTTCGTCTAAATGTAAAGCACAAATACAGTTGCAAATGTGTGCAATGGGGAAAAGGAAAGCAATGTTTTGTATAGCAGATCCTAAATTTGAAACCAACAAATTGTTTTATATTCACTGGTTGTATTATGACAGGTTTTATGTAGAAAAGTTGCTTCGTGAAGGTGAAGAATTTTGGAAAAAAAATATCTTTAAAAAGATGTTGGATATTGTTAGTGGTAAATAAAATACATATTAAAATATTGGATTCATCTTTTATTCATTCCCCTTGTTGTTTATAATAGGTGATTGCAAATTAATAAGTCCACAAACAACTATCACTACATCATCCAGTATATTTATTAATTTGTTATTTACCACAGCATGTGGTTTTAACATTTTAAAAAGTCGGACTCTTCTTATGACACGCTCTATGTGGATTCTCAAACTGGCCAATATATGTAATGTAGCATTGTTATACCATTTTGGAATATGTGTTAGTTGTAAATATTTTTAAGCAAATGGGCCAAGAAGTTACCATACATTTTTTTTATTCTAGCTTCGTACAAAAATTGCATTGCGAATTTTGTAATTCAAATTTTTCATATGTTTTAGCACATATTTTTTTTGTCAACGATAATAAGGAATAAAAAGCCTTTTATTTAGGATAACTTATGTTTACTTAACATTTGAGAAAAAAAATAAAAACATTTTATTAAAGTTTTTCCTGGAAATTTTATTTTTTTTGTTCACATTTTATTTATTTATTTATTTACACTTCAGTATACAGTACAGATAGTAAATGATAAAAAAAAGAACAGTGTGTTGTGTAAGTACTACTAGGCGGTCTTATCGCTGACGAGCGATTTCTTACAGACAACCATGCTTGTGGAAACAATATAAAAATAATGTATTAACAAATTCTTAATACTTAAAAAAAATACAAATCACACAAACATTTCAAAAAAAAAAAACATAACGAGTAAAACGAAAAAAGAAATGCTAATTATTGCATTATACCTAATTAAACATAAAACCTTAATATATTAAATTATCATACATACATACTAATATAATAAATATAATACATAGATGTAATAAACATAATAAATATAATTAACATACTACATAAATATTACAATAGGTACTTCTTTATGGTTGTATTTGACTCAGATAATGACTTTTTAATTTAATTTTAAAAGAATTTAAAGATGAAGCAGATTTAATAGCAATGGGAAGATGATTCCAAAGTGATACTGCTCGAACCGCAAAAGATTGGTTGTAACAATGCGTTAGATGTGAAGGGGTGGAGAGCATCAAGTTGTCGGTGGAGCGTAGGTGTCTCTCGTGATTCTCGTGTCGGTATCGGAAGTGGTCACCAAGGTAGCTCGGAACTACAGGATTAAACAGCACCCGGTACAGTAAAGAAAGAACATGAGTATCCCGGCGAAGACGAATCGGAAGCCACTTGAGTTTAGCACGGAATTCGGAGATGTGATCATATTTACGTAAACCAAATATGAAACGTATACATAGATTTTGAAGTCGTTCAAGTTTATTTAAGAGTTCTTCTGTAAGATCAAGATAGCTGACATCGGCGTAATCGAGAATGGAAAGTAAGACGGTATGTGCTAATGATATTTTGGTAGGTATTGGCAAAAGATTGCGCAAGCGTTTAAGTGAGTGATTGACAGCAAACATCTTCCTACTCACTGTGTCAATTTGTGGTTTCCAGGATAAGGTCTTGTCGAATGTTATGCCCAAATTTTTCACGGTGTCACTGTACGGAATTTTCACACCATCAAATATAATAGGTGGAATAGCTCTGTTAGTTATTTTGTTAATCATGCCCGTGCTACCAATTATGATGGCTTGTGATTTTGATGGGTTAACTGTAAGCCCATGAGAGGTACTCCAATGTGAAATTCGAGCTAAATCATCATTGATTTGCTGTACAGCAACAGTCATTTCGTCGAGAGAACTATGAGTATATATCTGCAAATCGTCTGCATACATGTGGTAGGAAGAAGTTAAATTCTGTGATATTGAGTTTATAAAAATTGAAAAGAGGAGAGGAGACAACACGCCACCCTGCGGGACACCAGTTTCGAGTTGGATCCAAGATGAAGAAGCATCGTCCATGTTAATACGTTGCCGGCGTCCATGCAGGTAAGTATGAAACCACTCAATTCCTGATGGAGATATGTTAAGAGAGCGCAAAATTACCAGTAAAATATCAAAGTCGACAGTATTAAATGCATTACTAAAGTCTAGTAAAGTTAATAGCGTGATTTGTTTTAGTTCTTTAGCTTTGCGAATGTCTTCTGATATTCTAACTAGGGCTGTAACAGTACTATGACCAAGTCGAAAACCAGATTGGAGGGGATTAAGAATATTATTTTTATTTAAAAATAATGATAACTGTTGATGGATAAGACGCTCAAGTACTTTGGACAGAAATGGTAATATAGAAATAGGTCGGAAATCGCTATAGGTCTGAGGAGAGGCTTTTTTAGGGAGAGGAATTACATGAGCGTCTTTCCATAATTTTGGGAAAGTGTTGGTGGTGACAGATTTGTTGAAAATTGCAGTAATAAAGGGAAGCAGGAAATCAAGAAGGAGGACAATCATTTTTCGACTTATACCGTCACAGCCTACTGCATTTGAGTTAATGGAGTTTATTGCTTTCCTAACATCACATTCAGAGAATTTTAATAAAGAAAAAGGAATATAACTGGGTGTAGGCGAAGATGAAATGTGATTTAATGTAGAAGACTTAATCTGGGCGTTCATAAGACCAGCAGAAGAGAAATGACTATTTAAAAGGTTTATATCAATATGTTTTGGGACCTCGTTATTTTTAGCCTTTCCTACACCCAAAGTCTTTAAGAATCTCCAGACTTTAGCTGGGTTCTCATTTGTGACTGATTCGTGAATATGGCGTCGTTGTGCATCCCTACACATAGTATTGCAGCGATTTCGCAGTTCTCGATATTTGTCACAGTTAGTTTGACTGGGTTCCTTTTTATACCGCAAACGTGCTCGATTTCGTTTCTTCATGAGCAATTTGATTTCATCCGAAAGCCAGGGAGCAGGAAGATGTTTGATTTTCACAGGTCTTATGGGGGCATGGCGGTCATAAAGTTGAGTCAGTAAAGAATTAAAAACATCCAACATTGTATCTACAGTCTCAGCATTTACAACTTCGTGCCAGTCCATTTTGTAAGCATCCTCTAACAAATTATTTACATCAATACCACCAAAATTTCGTTGCAGAAGGATTCTCGGCTTGGCTTTAGGGGGGCGAATCTTGTAAGATAGGAAAAGTAAATCATGATAAGAAAAGGCGTCAGCATCTAGTTGTCCATATTTATGAACATGGTCCTTGGAAGAGACTACGATAAGGTCTAGAAGAGATGGGATAGAGTTAGGAAAATGGTGTGTTGCATTCAAAGGCAAAATATTTAGATTACAGGAGTTTATGACTGAATGTAGTTTATCTGCCCGGTTATTGTTTTTTAATAAGCAGGTATTAAAGTCTCCCATGATAATTGTGTGCGCAAATTGGGGTACCAGCTGTTCAAATAAATTTTCTAGACTAGAAAAGTAGTTACGTGTGGATGGAGGGGAGTAAACGACACCTAGTAGTACCTTTGTAAGACCGAGCGAAATTTCAATAAGGAGATATTCGGCTTCCTCAGAGTTAACTGACTTGTGTGACGATGTCTTGACCACCTTGTACGGGATATGAGAACGTAGATAAATTGCAGTCCCTCCTCCAGTTCGACCAAGGCGATCGTTGCGTATCAGTTGGAAACCGGGCAGGGAAAAAGATGCTGACGGGAGACAGGGTTTCAGCCATGACTCAGAAATTAGTATGGCATGAACTCCCTTACAGTCGAAAGATGCCAGTAAGTCAGGATAGTGTGCTGGGATACTTTGCGCATTTAAGTGAATGACGTTAAAATTTTTCAGTAAGCCTGAGAAATGAGATTCAATTTGGGAGGAAAGAGGAATTGATGAACTGTAATAACTTCCGGAGCTGTCTAAATCTGTAGATGAGCACGAGACAAAATCAGGAAAAGTATCAACACCAAAAGAAGTATTCATGATAAATAAGTATATAAAAAATTAAATATATATAAATACGAATAAAACTAAAAAATAATGATATTAAAAATAATTATAAATATAAATAATAAAATTGAACCAAATCTTTAGGAGCAACCCACCAGCATTAAAATTATTGTAGAAAATAAATCTTAATGGACTATTTAACAATGAAAAGAAATTAAAAAAAAACATGTAAAACTAAACGATAGCGTATCAAATACATAATTTTAGCCAACCAAAAATTGTGAAAAAAAAAACAAGACTGCTTAAGTCAACGTCACGCTCAATCCCTATTGTCAGTGTCATTTAGAAATGACAATCGATGATTGGAATGCATAATACAGGCAGATAAAAATATGGCGGACCACTTATGTGCAAACAATGAAATTTACATAAAAGTATACACTATTATAATAATTAATTGGAACCATCATACCGGCTAACCAGATTATTTACGAACTGGACGTCTTCTGGTTCCGATCGCAGTTTTCTCCGATCCAGGCTTAATATTTTGTGTTGGTGAGCGAGTTGGCGCAACTTCTTGTTCGGGGATTCGGTGCAAGTCCGATTCAACAATCACCCTATATCGAATGCCATCATAGCCCAATACGTAAACATATCCACCATTAGTCCAGCTTCGAGATACGCCAAAACGTTGTCGGGCCGCAACAAAGGCTTGATGTCGGAGTTTTGTCAAAAACTCAGACAAAGTGATACCCGTACCCTTGAGCAGCGTTTTCTTGTTCCAGACATTATTTTTATCATCTATGTCTTGAAATTTGACCAGTAATGGCCGTGGCTTGCCTTCAGATACTTTACCCAAGCGGTGGCAGCGGCTAATGTGCTTGTTAGAAATGGTATCAAGTTTAAGCTTTGTTTGGATTTGATGGACGGCCAATGAGACAGGATCTTCGTTCTGCCCCTCCGGAACACCATGCATCAACAATATCTTCATGCGGCTTCCCATGTCAAGCCTGTCATTATGTAAATTTCATTATGTAAATTTTACAAAATAAAAAAAATTACTATAACTATAAAACTACTTGGCCTAGGATAATAAAATTTTGTATCCCTATTAGCTATTAATCCCCTCTATTACCAACATTCCGTTGATCCATAACTTACGGAACACCCTGTATATTGCGATGCAAAGGTCAAGATACCAAACTCTTTAAACTTTTCTCTTAGAGATTCTCTATTTCCAAGTTTATACATTCCACGAATAGCCCTTTTCTGCAGTGTAAATATCGTGTCAATATCTGCGGCATTGCCCCAAAGTAGGATGCCGTAGAACATTATACTATGAAAATAACTAAAATATACCAGCTTCGCCGTATTAACATCAGTCAATGAGCGAATTTTCTTTACCGCGAACGCTGCAGAACGAAGTCTACTCGCTAGCTATGAGATATGGGCGCCCCATAGTAATTTAGAATCTAAGGTTATTCCAATAAAAACAGTGTTATGTACAAGATTCAACCTGTTCCCATTAAGCCGCGGATCAGACTCAACTTGTTTTACATTTGGTGCAGAGAATTTTATACATTTAGTTTTTTTTTAATTGAAAGCTAGATTATTTACATTAAACCACTGCACTACATTTGAGAGATCATTGTTTACATCGTCGTAGTTGGTTTTCTGCCTTATCATTTTAAAAATTAATAATGTGTCATCAGCCAACAATACAATATCGTGATTATTCCCTACCATATAGGGTAGATCATTTATAAAGACTAAAAATAAAAATGGGCCCAGAATAAAACCTTGAGGCACTCCCATTCTCACAAGCGACCTAGCTGACCTTTTCCAGTTAAACACAACTTTCTGGATTCTATCACTCAGGTATGAATTCAAAACTTTGAGGTCAGTGCCTTTCATGCCGTAGTGGTGGAGTTTCCTGATGAGAGTGTCATGCTGAACACAGTCAAATGCCTTGGATAGGTCACAAAATACACCGAGAGCATCCTGTGACCCCTCCCAGGCACCAGCTATTACTTCAAACAGTTCAACATCAGTTGTCGAACGACCCCTTGTGAATCCAAATTGTTTGTTATGAATTAAATTGTTTTTTGTGAAGTGAGCTAATAGCTGGTTGAGAATAATTTTTTCATAAAAACATGTAGTTGGTAAAATCGAAATTGGTCTAAAATTAGTAGGTTCCGTAGATCTACGCGATTTAAATAAAGGAATAACCTTACTATGCTTCATTAAATCAGGAAGTCACTTATAATACAGTTGTTAAATATTTCAACAAGGCAAGGAGCTATTACATCTATGATAGAACTTAAGATTTCAACAGATATGCCCCACAAATCAGTTGTCTTTTTAACATCAATTATCTTAAATGTTTTAAAAATGTCCCCGGTGTCAATGGGTTGGAACTTGAAAGACACCTTGCACTCACTGACATGATTTTTCAGCAATGATTCAGCCACCACAGGTGAAGAATTTAACAATTTAGTAGTTGAAACTGGAATGTCAGCAAAACAATTTTCGAACGCTGGATGATGTTTCGATCTTTATCGTGATCAGACGTGCTTAATAAATGAGTTTATTAAATTAAAATTATTGCTTATGTAACTGTGACCTACTCAGTAAGTAGAACAACTGAAATAGTGCCACCCGAATATTTAGTGTTCATTAAAGAAGATTTCTTCTATATTATGTTTAAAAATGGATGGCAGCCCCTTTAATCGCAGTATGATTACTCGGCGTAGCCCACCGACTTCGCCGGCGCCCGCACCCCCGCTTCCGTCCCGTCACCTGGAAGAGGACTCACCAACTGTTATCTCTACTCCAGAGATACAGAATTGGTTATCAACTATAGAGCAGTGCCTTAATGAAGTATGCAATATCGCTTCAGAAGGAAAACTCAATACTGAGCAAAAGATGAAAATTAGCGCACTTTGCCGCAAAGTTGCTCATGGCACTTCACAAATGGCTGTCCAATATCAGTCGACCAAGTCACATGCCCTTCAATACCGAGCGACAATTCAAGCCTATGAAGAAAAACAAGACCTCTCAGAACGCCTCTCTAATCTACAAAAAGCTATTGAAACGACCTCTAAAGCTACAGCACAAACCGTTTCATTCGCCGAAATGGTGAAAAAGGGTGCCAATAAATTTATTCAGCCGCAGAAGTCCAACTTAGTCGCAATTTACCCAACTGACAAGTTAAAGACCAGCGAAGAAACGAAGTCCCTAATCCAAGAAATTATCAAACCAGGACAAATGAAATTACAAGTTAGAGGTCTTCGTAAAACAAGGAATGGCGGTGTTATAATTAGTACTGACTCTAAAGACGACCTTAACAAGTTGAAGCAGTCGGCCCAATTATCTTCCTCTGGCCTAACAGTGGACGAACCCCAAAGACGCAGACCTAGAATTGTTGTCATCGGTGTTCCAACATCAATGAAGGAATCAGACGTACTCAGCTGCATATACGAACAAAACCTCGCCGATAAACTAAAGTATATGACATACGAGTCCTTTTTGACTTCAATCAAGTTGAGCCATAAGTCAGGCAGAAAAGAAGCTGAGTCCTGCAACTACATCCTGGAAGCATCTGCACAAATACGCTTAGCTCTAATAAAAAATGACAGGGTGTTTGTGAACTGGTCATCGTGTCCTGTTAGAGATTTTACCCTAGTAACAAGATGCTACAAATGCCAGTTATACGGCCACGCTGCCAAGACCTGTCGGATGGAGATTGGCACGTGCGGACATTGTGGTGAAGTAGGTCACTCTAATAAGGACTGCAAAAAGAAATCAGAGCCTCCAAAATGTGCCACATGCATGCACTTTAAGAAGCCATGCGATCACACTACTGGCGACTCCGAGTGTCCTGCCAAACAAATGGCTGAAAAGCGCTACGTCAACTCAATTGATTATGTGGGCGCCTAAGAGCGCCGTTTTGAGGTATTAACTTAGCTCTAACTTTATTTTTATTTTTTATTTTATTTTCTATTACTATGTCCCATAATCTTATGACCGATCTGGATAATTTATCTATATCAGATTCAAAAATTTGCGAAGTTGAAGAGTGCAAGCTATATCTTTCCCATATCAAAAACCCGCTTACAATAATAACACAAAATATCCGCAGCATTAACAAAAACCTAGATAATTTTAGCACCTTGCTCCAAAGACTTCAATATAACTGTGACGTAATCATACTTACAGAATGTCGTATTGACAAACACTCTATTATACCTATAATTGACGGCTATAATATGCATAGAAGTCAAATTACCTTCAATCAAAATGATGGATTAATTATTTATGTCAAAAATTATTTAAATATCTCGATTGAAGAGCCAAATATGCTAGACTGTAATAGAATGCTTTTAAAAATTGGGCATGATATTGCTATCCTGGCTATGTACAGACCCCCAGCTTTTAAAAATATCAGTCACTTTATTTCATCTTTAAATGACCAATTGCAAAAACTATCGTCTTTAAATAACGTTATTTTAATAGGAGACATAAATATAAACATTCTTCCCGGGCATTTAGACCACAACGCCCAAGAGTACCTCAACTTATGTTCATTCCATGGCCTTCTCCCTGCACATTCATTCTCTACGCACCAAAGCGGCTCATGCTTAGATCATGTCATGCTAAAATCAAAATTATCGTCAATAACTCTTGTCAATAATTCCTCAGTAACCGATCACAGAGCCGTCCTACTAACCTTTGATGAAAAAATGCCTAAACAAACACGCATGCGCTTTTTCAATAAATTAAACATAAATAAACTTGAGGAACATTTATGCAATATTGATTTTAGCCCAGTTTACAATTTTGCTGACGCTAACAAGTCCATGACTTACTTTGTTGAATGTGTTCAACATGCAATATTATATAACACTACACAATACCGGATAAATAAAAAGTTTCATAATATTAAACCGTGGATTACTCCAGGGCTAATTCGTTGTATGAAACACAGGGATAAATTACATAGCAAGGCAAAAGCGAACCCGTCAAATTTGGGTTTGCAAACGACCTATAAGAGGTATCGAAACTTCTGCAATGACCTACTTAAACGTATTAAATGTGATTACGAGAAAAACGAGTTGGAAAAGTCCAAATCTAGCTGTAAACGGCTCTGGAAGTGTATAAAAACCGTAACATCCATAGGAAAAAACCAAGAATCCTCCTCAAGTTTATTTCAAGGGCAGGTTTCACAAGTTTCCATTGCTAACCAAGTCAATGATTACTTCATAAATATAGGAAAAAATCTAACCAATAAAACTCAAAATCATGCGTCTCTACCTTTAGCTACCTCTAAATCCACCTTAAATTCTTTCGTTATTTTAGAAACTGATGAATCTGAGGTAGAAAGAATTATCTCAGGGCTGAAGAATGATTCTGCTGTTGGGTGGGACGGTATATCAAACAAGATCCTTAAGCACTTCAAACATATTTTTATAGCTCCGCTTACCCACATTTTTCAAAGATGCCTCGAGAAAGGTACTTTTCCCACTTGCTTAAAGAAAGCAATTGTAGTCCCAGTGCACAAATCTGGCAGTAAAAAGGAAATATCTAATTATAGACCTATTTCTATTCTTCCCTCCATATCCAAAATCTTTGAAAAGATTATCAATATTCGTCTCACTCAATATTTAGATAAAAATGACGTATTAGCAGAAACACAATTTGGTTTCAGATCTAAACTTTCTACTGCCAACGCTGTGCACCAATTAACGGACTACATTGTTCAACAGCTTGATAAGAATAACCGGACCTTAGGTATATTTATAGACCTCGCCAAAGCTTTCGATACTGTGTCCCAATCTATCCTACTACACAAATTAGAGACATTAGGTATAAGAGGTACACAGCTTAAATTATTCGCAGATTACCTACAAGGGCGTACCCAACGCGTCAAAATAGACAATGTTCTCAGCGATGAATTAAATACCTCACCCTATGGTTTGCCCCAGGGAAGTATATTATCTTCTACCCTATTTCTAGTGTACATAAACGACCTATGTAAGCTAAGCACCATATTGACACGCTAAGCAGCAGACTACGTAAATTGATATTTGTCTTTAAAAAGCTACGCACTGTAGCTGATTCCGTTCTCATTAAACAAATATACTTTGCACTTTGTCAGTCAATACTAACCTACTGTATTACGTCATGGGGCGGCGCGGCTAAAACTACAATAATATCCTTGGAGAGAGCTCAACGAGCGGTATTAAAAGTCTCAACCTTCCGTCCTTTTCTATTTCCAACGCACCTCCTTTACAAAGCTTGTGGTGTACTAACAGTTAGACAATTATTTATAATGCACACTGTCCTAAAGCAGCACACCGCACTTCCTTTCAACCCAGAAATTATTAACAAAAGAAGGAAAGATATAGCTTACCGGACTGATATAGATATCAAACATGCTTTATGTACCAGATTTTTCTTATTTCTTGGCCCTCTTCTTTACAATAGGGTTAATGCAAAACTAAATTTGTACTCTCTGTGTTTGAATGAAATGAAAAAAATTGTTCAAGAGGCGTTACAAAACATGTCTTATGAAGACACAGAAAACCTGTTAGCAGTAATAAGTTAGTGTAAAATTTCATAAATTGCATTATTCAATTAGAAAATATTTTTGCCTAACATTAGTTTTATAACCACCGATTTAGGACTCCTTTTTTTGCTTTTCTTTTTTACTCATCCTTATTCAAAAGATTTAGTTACATAAGTATTTATTTTAAGTTTTATATTTATTTTGTATACACTCAGACCCCCATTCGCCTGAAAAACAGGGTAAACCTAGTTCAGGCACTTAGACAATTGTATTCCTTAATATTATATTTTTTAGGTTAAGATTGTAAAAATGTGCAGAATATGAAAATAAATAAATGTTTTATGTTATGTTTATGTCGCAACATTTTCATCTACATTAATGGTTTTATTATCAATTGCAAGTTTAAACTCATTGCGATCCTTAACTTTTCCAGTTTCCTTATAAATTATGTTTGATCCATGTTGTTTTAGTCTTATTAGTACTATTTTTAATCTTATTAATTAGACATATGGATTTGGCTGCGGCACATACTCTTTTGAATAATTTTGAGTAAATTCTAACATAGTTGCAAAAAATTTCACTTTTGTTATATGATTTGTCATGATAGAGATCATATAGGTGATTTCTACTTATATGTATACCTGTGGTAGCCCAGATTGTTAGAGAGACCGCACACGGTGCGAGCCCCTCTGAAGGTGGACTGCCCTTTTGGGTTGTTTGCTAAGATCACTAGCGCAAGTAGGAACTGTTTACCCCGGCGGCTGTGCGTTTTGTGCACAAATTCGACGGGGAAACCTTGAGACGACAATTCCTCTTGAACTTGCTCGT
The DNA here is from genome assembly GCA_944452665.1 of Stenoptilia bipunctidactyla. NCBI lineage: Eukaryota > Metazoa > Arthropoda > Insecta > Lepidoptera > Pterophoridae > Stenoptilia > Stenoptilia bipunctidactyla. The sequence goes on along the minus strand of OX101742.1, from coordinate 23,879,556 downwards.
TCGATAGCTCAAAAAGCATGTTCCTGAGGACAGCACAAATTTTACGCTCCTCAGGAAGGGCGTAACTGTGATACTTGAGCTTCTTAACAGCAAGAAGCCGATTAAGATTCCTGAAAGCGTAAATGGAACAGACCTCTACCTTAATAGAGTCAGCCGTGTTGGATGACCTAGTATACTGGATTTTAGGACTTAACTACCGCAAAGAGCTGAGACCTCGATCCAACGGCTCTAGGTCCTCGGTCCGCAGAAGACTTGGGTTTTAGCGGAGCCGAGACGGTTTGCGACGCAAGCTGTGGGGCCGGGATCGCTGTTACGGAAGGAGGTGCAGAAGCAGATGGAGGTGCAACATTGCGCGGAGGCACGGCGGCTGGAGCAGCTGGAACGGATGGAAGCAAAATCGAAATCGCACCTTGCTTCTTCTTTTCGACTTGGACTTTTTGTGGCCCTCTATAAATTGATCAAGAGATTTAACACTGTAGAATCGGACTCGTTACCTGGAGGGTTAGTTTTGCGTTTGCATGCGGAAGAGACGACCGACATGGAGTCTGACATAGTATCTAAGTACTCAGATGGATCTGGAGACGCCGGAGAAATGGTTTGACGCAAACGGGAAGTGTATGAGCTAGCACACACTGCGCAGATTTTATATTTCAGTATCTTTCGGCATTTACGGATACCGATATATTTAAACAAATATCTGTATACACAAAGATACCTGCAGCTCACATTTACGTTTGAAAGGATTTGACGACCACTTTGGCGATGGAGTAAACCTATCTGCCTCAGACGCCAGTGGTCGCGGGTTCGATCCCCGCACGGAACAAGAAAAAAAAAATGTTCAGTGTCTGGGTGTTTATCTATTTATTTATTTTATATTCTAGGTTCGCTATATGGTATCCCATAACACAAACTATGCTTACTTTGGGGCCATGTAGTTGGTGTGATTGTCTGGGGATATTTATTTTTTATTTATTATTATTGGTAGATCACACCTGCATGTAAATACAGGATGAAAAGGTATGATAAAAATAACTAGAAGTTTGAAAAGGAAGTTTATGAATTAATTAAAAAAAACATCAAATAAATATATTATGAAAGAAGATCATTTTTTGTGACAACAAAAAAATGATATGTGTCGTTACTGCTAATCGTATAGAACAATTGTAAATATGGAACAAAAGTTGTGCGATTATTCTATGTTAAGATTTGTCATATGTCGATTTATAAAAAAGATAAAATATGTAAATTTATGATAAATTTTAGTGAAAATGTGATGATATACATATAAAGGTACTTATATTAAACCAATTACATAAAAAGAGTGGTCAGTTTGACCTGTATGAATATGTCGGAATCGGGGTGATTCCTCTCTTTTATTCAGGTGTTCTTGGGGATTTCATAATCATGATTCTCTAATACAGCCTTTTGTGTGGGGGTCTTTAGGGCGAGTCGGTTTTTCCAATGTCAATTATGCTTGTGGTGATAAACCGATTGATCTTCGGTACATGAAAGTTTCTACGATTTCAGTAACGTGACACTTCATAGTTGATACTTCTCTTGAAGATCATCTTTCCTTGAAGAATTGTTTTGAGACCTCCTATTTTCGTTTCACTTCTATATTGTTATTATTCTCTCTCCGCCGGTGACAATCTCGTGACGTAGACTCTTTCAAGCACCAAGAAGGTGCTGGCATCCGAAGTCATTCCAAATAAACTATAAGGCTAGACACCGCCGACGAATACATATGTAGGTATGACTGTTTAGCTGAGATGATCTCGCGTTTGGCTAAACCAGTTTTGATGTGGTTTTCGGAAGATTGTTTGTCACGACTAGGAGAAGGTTTTGGTATTTTAACTGACTTCGAAAAATGAGGGTGTTAATTCGTCTGTTTGTTTTTTGTAAAACATTTTTATGTCGCACACAAAACGGATTCAAACTATAAACCAGTGATGGTACTGCAACTGTGCAAAACGATCAAGAATGACAAATGTTCGCTTATTCGGCACGTGAACTGGCACGCGGATCGCTGCCAACGCTAGCGTAACCATGGGTTGCGTAATAAATTCTTTAAGTTTGCTCAGTAAATCATTAATGTCTGTTTTTTATTATATTTTTTTTCTCATTTATGTACTATGATCTCAAACTATCACGTCCTTGAATTTCTAAAGTGACCAGTCACCCTGATTTTCGCTAAATGATTTCTTTTATACATTTATTAGACATAGGATAGTGATGGTTGTTTTATAAGTATAAACCTACATCAAATGAGAACTTATTTTTTGAAGTCGGGGCACACTGTATGCATTTGTATAATTTCCAGTACCAAAAAGTATGCTTTTGTCGAATAGAAAGATGAACAATATTTTGTTGTTCACATTCACATGCTATGATTATTGGAGCTTCGCATGTTATAAGGATTATATATGTCGCAGGGATTTTGTCAGAGACGTGGTTTTATAATTTCACTAGTGAGTTTATAATTACACAGATTATTGTAATAACGACCGTTACTATAATTTCACGGTCACTTTTCAGTTATACTTTAATTTTACGGGGCCGAAACAGTGAACACTTCCCGTTTGCTCCCGCTCCCGAACGGTCGTGTCTGCGGCCGCTCCCGAGTGTTCGTATTGCGCTGCCCTTGTTCCCTCCCCCGCACTCGTGCGGGTCAGGTGCCAAGTTAAGCTCTTTCGGAAAGTTTTCTCTTGTGGAGGCTGTGTGGTGTCGGGGCTAATTCATCTGCCCTTTTCAGGGCGGACCCGACTGCTGCCGGCCGAAGCATCGCTGGTCAGGTGGATACGTAACCGTGACAACTAAGCCTGATCGTCCGCCTTTCACCGGCAATAGGTCCGTACTAGGTCGTTTTTCTTCTCCAGCGCAGTTTGTCTTCGATAGAATTTCTTGCAGCCCAGCATTATGCCTCGTCACCCTGAGTGTACCGAGCATCAATGCGAAACTAATCGCCGTCGTATTCGTGAACTTAACCGACAGGTTCAACTCTATTATCGTGAGAACATAGATAAAACTAAAAAGTATAACGACGAGACGAAAAAACTGTCTTCAGATCTCAGTCAGTTGTCCTCAGAATTCAGTCAGCTGTCTTCTGATTTCAGTCAGTTGTCCAGCGAAAAACAATCACTGGAAGCTCAACATGCCGCCAAGAAGGAAGCCCTTCTCTCCGAGAAGGAAGCTTTTCTCTCCCAGAAGGATGACCTTCTCGCTCAGATCGAGTCCTTGCGAGAGCAATTATCCGCTCGTCCTCAGATCGCCTCCTTTTCTCAGGGGTTCCAAACCGATTCTCCGGCGTCTCCAGATCCATCTGAGTACGTCGATCCCCTTTCAGATCGCATGTCGGTAGATTCCACCGCATGCAAACGGAAAACTACCCCGCCAGGTAGTGATTCCGACTCCGCTCCGTTAGTTTCAGAATCTCCTGCTCCGTTCACAGAGGTTCGCAAAAAGTCAAAGTCAAAGAAGAAGAAGCAAGATGCTTCTTCGACTTTATCTCCATCCGTTTCAGCTGCTCCAGCCGCTGTTCCTGCTCCGCAAAATGTCGCAACGGTGTCTGCTCCTGCGCCTTTTGTTTCAGCGATCCCGGCGTCACAGCCTGCGTCGCAATCAGATTCGGCTCCACCGAAAGTCAAGTCTCCGCCCCCCTTCACTGAGTGAGTCTCCACACTGTCAAGGCATCCTATTCTCCGTTAGCCACTGGGGTTAACAGCTTATAGAATGCCCATTCGTCCGTAATAGGATTCATCCTCCTTCCGCTAAAGCTTGCTTTACTGGTTAAAGCTTGTTTTAGGGGGTGCCAAAAATTTTCTGTGGCGGAAAAACAAAAAAAAAACAAAAAAAAAGCCGAAACAGTGATATTTTAATAACCCTAGGCGTGTTATGATTTTTACCTGTGGTGGGGGTTCCGCGCATTCTGATTGGTCAGTCCCGTAAGTTAATCAAACGCCATTTGCAAAACAATAGATATAAACATTGGAGCGTGCTAATTTTGAATTAAATTAGAAAATATCTTGAAAATGAGTAATTGTAAAAAAAAGAAAGTTTTATGCAACTCCAAGTGTCACAAAGCATTGAATTACAAAAATAAATACATAACTTTATTGTTAAAAATTAAGATTTCTTGTTATTGTTAGTACAATCTACACTACAAAATAGACTATTTAGATTGATTTAATTAATGTCTTAAGATTTCATCATAGACATTAAATCTTAAAATGCGTATGCATGATAATAGGTAAATTCGGGTCCGGTTCACGTTAGGCTGTATTTATCGCATACTTCGCATTATTGAAATTGGATGAGACAATCCAAAATTTTATAGAAGATCAAACGAATTTCTTAAGTGAAGTTCGATCGATAGGTATTATATGAGTTGCTTCATTCGAAGATATATTCATTTACCAAGTAGTAGTCCCTTTGACTCACACGGTAGCACGCACGAATTTAAGAGTTATGAAATGACTAAAAAGGTCAAAACACGTCACGTTTTTTCGATCGTTTTAGTTTAAATTTTTCACACCAGTCTGGATCCATAGGATGCGCCTCCGTCTAGCTCATTATTTTAGAGTTCTTAATTTTATAGTTATGGCAAAACTTTAAGGGCAATAGTTTACTATATTGACAGGGCGGGCGGGACCTTAATGTATATCTTCGAATGAAGCAACTCATATTGTCGTAGCTGCCTACTTGCAGCCTCTACTGCATCTACTGCTGGTTCACCTTAAATAATAATGGACTGTATGCTTTTTCACAAATATATTGAAAATATATAAATACAACTTTACATTGAACTGTCTCGACACACAATGTCATATATAAAAAAAAAGAAACTTCAAAACATAAAACATATAAAACAATTCTGTATACAAAACTACCACTGGCCAGCCTCTCCTACGACCAGCCTCCTTCGTCTAACGACGACAGTTCCCCTCCTCCTGAGGAACGTCAGCATCCATCCTCCAAGAAAATCGGCGCCACCATTGTTGCAGGCCGTCGGTATGTTCCCTGGGCCGTGCGCACCTCTACTATGCGAACACGTCCATCACGCCCAGGGTATACTGCATCAACTACTCCTTGAGGCCAACAGTTTCTCGGCAGGCGATGATCTGCAATAACAACTAACTCTCCCATTTTGAGGTCTCTTCGGTTGTTATTGTTTTTCTCTCGGCGTCTTAGTTGAGGAAGATACTCTCGTACCCAGCGCGCCCAGAAATGGTCCGCAAGCCGCTGAGCCACTCGCCAATCATGACGCGAGCTAAGGTCACCTTCTGTGAAGGCACCAGGTGCTGTGCACCTTCCGCTAGATGAGCCCAGTAGGAAATAATTCGGCGTCAGTGCTTCGGGGTCGGCTGGGTCCAATGATACGTGAGTGAGTGGCCGACTATTAATCACTGCCTCTGCTTCGACGATAAGTGTATGCAGTACCTCCTCTTTTGGTGCTCGCTCCTTCAATGTTATTCTTAGAACGCGCTTTACAGACTGCACGAGCCTTTCCCATGCCCCACCCATATGTGGTGCGCCTGCTGGGATAAACTTCCACTTAATCTGATTACTCAGCGCCTGCCGAACCAACTCTTCTTGGTCAAGGTCGCGCCATGCCTCCTTCAACTCCTTATCCGCTGCGCGAAAATTTGTCCCGTTGTCACTGTAGATCGTTGCAGGGGAGCCTCTTCTTGCTGTGAGTCGTCGGAGTGCCAACAGCGCTGAGTCGCAGGAGAGGCTGGCGGCGAGCTCCAGATGCACGGCCCTGGAAACGAGACACGTGAATAGACATACCCATCTTTTTTCCCGACGTCTACCGATTGTTATAAAAAGTGGGCCAAAGTAGTCTACACCGCAGTGCGTGAATGGACGCTTTCCATAATCTAATCTCTCAAACGGCAGATCGGCTACGGGCGGAGGTATAGGGTGCGCTTTACGCACACGACAAAATGCACATTTATGGGCTACATAGCGCAATCTTGAACGCAACCTTGGCAACCAAAATTTTTGACGGATTTCATTTAAAACGGTTTCATTACTTCCGTGATTTAATTTAGAATGTTTATACAACAAATATAGGTCGGTATAAGCGTGTTTACCTAGTACAAGAGGTCGCTTTACACCAACAGGAATGTTCTTTGCCGCATCGATGCGACCCCGCATTCTAATAAGCCCGTGCTCATCCAAATACGGAGACGCCTCGACAAGTGAACTATCAGCTGGAATAGGCTTGTTGGACTTCAAACAAGCGTATTCCCGGGCATAGCATTGCTGCTGTACAGACTCTATCCATAAACGCTCGGCTTTCTGTTTAATCTCTACATTTAAGCAAGACTCACGCTTCCGTAGCTTTTCTACAAACAACAAAACATACGCCGTGGCGTATATGAGTCTAGTCCATTTTGAAAATCTATCTACATTAGGTAGATGAAGCGAATGATCTCTACAGGTTGTTGCAAAAACCTCCTTAATTTCTTCATGAGGCAATTCCTTTGACATAACAGGCAACTGCGGCCACTCTGACTCAGACTTAAAAAGAAACCGCGGAGCTGTAAACCATTCGCTCTCTCCCAGATTTGTGGTTACTACCGAAAGCAGGTCTCTGGTTGCAAGGTCAGCTGGATTTTGTTTGGTCGGCACCCAAAGCCATCGCTCATTTGCCGTCAACTCGTCGATCTCTCCAAGCCTATTAGCTACAAAGGCCTTGTATCGACGAGCATCCGACCGAATCCAAGCAAGCACTGTCGTGGAATCAGACCAAAAGAACTGACGGCTGACTTTTATGTCGTGTTCTTGAACTACAGTTTTCGCCAACCTTGCACCCAGTACCGCTGCCTGTAATTCAAGCCTAGGAATGCTAACTGGTCTTAATGGAGCTACTCTAGCCTTCGCTACTACTAAACTACATGAAATGTTTGGTGATATAAAACGCCAGTAACATACGGCGGCATAAGCTTGCTCACTAGCGTCGCAGAACGTGTGAAGTTCTGCAACGCCAGTCAGCGCGTTCGAAGCGTAACAACGAGGTATGGATAGCTGACTGTACAATTTCAAAAAATTCAACCATGTACTAAATCGTGTACTTTGCTCTTCATTTAAAAGCTCGTCCCAACCAACGTCAGCTCGCCATACGTCCTGCAGTAGAATTTTACCAGCAATGGTGAACGGACTAGCTAAGCCTAATGGATCGTACAGTGACATTATAAAACATAAAAGTTGTCTCTTAGTCGGTTTCTCCTTTCCACTAACGACCCCTGGCGAAGCACGGGGTGCCCTGGTGTTGAAACCCAATGTATCGTCTGCTGGTCTCCAAACCACGCCCAGGATCTTCTGCTGATCCTGGCTTCCACCATCTCCGAGGCTCACAGCGGCACCGCCAGCCGCGTGGAGCTCTACAGGGAACTGCTTGATCACCTCGGGGCTATTCGTGGCCCAAGCGCGCAGTTCAAACCCTCCACGTGCGTGCGCCGCCGCCACTGCAGCCGTTACATTCTTGGCCTCTGAAACAGAAGTAAATGAATCTACAAGGTCATCCATATAATGATTTTTTATAATACAATCGTACGCACGCGGGTTTTCCTCTCTAAGTGGCAGTGCATTTTTATTTTTTATATAGAGGGCTATAAAAGGAGAGCTCGTGGCACCAAAAATCATCGACTTCATACGATATTCCTGCAACTCAGCGTCATCACACGCTTTCCCCCTCCTCGTCGAAGACCTCCATAAAAACCTTTGAAAGTCTCTATCTTTTTCTCTTATTATTAATCTAAGGAACATCTCCTTAATATCTGCTGTCACCGCAATCATACCCTGACGGAACCGGAACAACACTCCTAAGAGTGAAACAAGAAGCGGTGGACCCGGCAATAAGTGGTCATTTAGGGCTACTCCATGCGACCTGGCTGCGGCATCAAATACTAGGCGCACTTTGCCTGGTTTTTGTGGATTCACAACTGGAAAATGTGGCAAGTACCATTTCTTTCCGTCCACTCCAGGGTCGTTGCACTCCTCAGCATAACCTTTGTCTAAGAAATTTTTAATCTGTGCGGAATACAAAACTTCAAAAGCGATGTCCCTGCGACAGCGACGCTCTACATATTTTAGTCTTCGCACTGCATCTTCACGGTTATCTGGAAACATAACTTCGTCACTTGCCCACGGTAAACCAGTCTACCAGCGTCCCTCCTCAGTCAAGCGAGCGGTGCTCTCCACAATATCCACAGCCCGCTGCTCAGCTGAGCTAACTCGAGGTGATGTTGACACACCTATACTATCTAATGCGAAGTTTTGTTTGACCAAGTCCGAAAGCGCTGCGTCGGCCGCACTTACCCTTAATACGATATGTGTGTGTCCAACCTTTGGTACGTCTGTTGCGTGGCCATGGAGTACCCATCCAAGAAGAGTCAGAGAGGCTACTGGTTGACCTGACTTACCTTTTCTACATTCAGAGGGTAACAACAGCCCAACATTATCCTGTCCAATCAATAACGTCGGTCGTGCCTCATTATAGGTAGGCAATGACAAACCTTCCAAATGCCCATAAACGTGCGATGTCTTCTTTAGAGTGTGTGGAGCGAGGGTAAAGTTAGGCACAGTGCGTGCATGCATTTCGTACACCTCCATCTGCCCCGACCCACGCACACTAAAGGTAACTGCACTAGACTTAACAGTTTTGCTACCATGTATGCCTGTGATAGTTAGCGGAGAGTTAACTCCTTCGACACCTATAGATTTAGCGACGGCCTCATCCAACAGCGACACGGTTGATCCGTCGTCTAATAAAGCATAAGTGTCTATACTCCCTTTGGGTCCCTTAAGTTCCACAGGCAAGACTTTTAACAACGCCTCGCTTCCTGTCATGTGCAGCACCTTAGCCGCGCACCCATCGTCGGCTTGGCGATGTAACAATTTATGATGGTATCTCCCACATCCATCTACATCGCAAGCTGGGGCTTGACACCGTTGCCGCAGATGACCCATGCCTAAACATCTGAAACATAATTTTTTATTAATTATTGTTGCCCATTTCTCTTCACCACTTTTCCCTAAAAATATCGGACAGACGGTCAAAGTCGCATGCTTTTCAATGCAATCGCAATCCACCTTCATGCTTGAAGAACTTGATACAACCGCTGCTTTCTGCTGGGGTGAAGTGTCTTTTACCGCGTAAGCACGTTTCGACTGCGGCTTACCACTACCTCGGTTAACATGAGTAGGCGCGGCAACACAGACAGCGCTCGGCTCGAGCACATCTGCGAACCTCATGCCATTTTCCGATTCGACGTCCAAAAATCTCGATAGTACAACCAAGTGTGGGTTCGATGGGTCTTCTTGGGCTGCGAAATCTATAAATTTACTTTTTTGTATGGAAGTTAATTTTGTAAATATTTTGTTGTATAAGTCAACGCTAAATAAATATTGATCGAACTTCAGAACTGACAAGCTTGTCACTAAGTTTTTTATTTTAATAGAAAAGGTGGCTAATTGTATAGGTTGGTTATCTATTAATTTCGGAAGCTTCTCAATAATTTCCATTTGCTGTTTTATAATAAAATTTGGTCTTCCAAAGCGATTTTCCAAACATTTAATAATGTCTGCAGGTTCGGCACACGTGTACAACAAGGCTGCAATGGCCTCACGTGCCTCGCCTGTTACCGCTTTCCTAATTTTACAAAGAATTTTGAATTTTGACATGCCTAAACTTGTTATCTCATTGTAGGCCAACTTAAAGAGTAGCCACTCAGAAGGCTGTCCAGTGAAGAAGGGCAACTCTGATTGGCGATCTGATTGTAGCCGCTCGAGAGAGTTAACCAACCTCGTAACATCATTGACGTGAGATGAATCTACCACGGGGACGACCGGTTTTTGAATACATACTGAAACCTGACCCGGATCTGCCTCGTTCTCTCCCTCATCGTCTGAGATATTCTCCTCCTCGAGCCGCTGCATTCGTCGCTCAACTTGCTGCCGATGAACTCGTAGCTCTGCAAGCTTTAACTCGTCCATTTCGTCTTGCAGCTGGCTTCGCGCCTCACTAACCCGCCTAGAGCGTGCCGACTTCATGGAACTTCGAGACTTCATTGATGTGGTAGACCTGGCGTTGAATTTCCCTGCTAATCCTAGACCGACCGCTTCATCTGCGGTAGCTCGCACAGTAACGTCAGACATCGAGACGGTGGTCCGCGCATCTTCGCCAGTCACACTACCGACTGGCGTCATCGTGGCACCGACCGTCATCGATGCACTTCGCGACAGCTCACCACGCCCAGACCTAGTTCGCACCATTCTATCTACTAGCCCTTACCTTCTTACCACACTTATACTTACCTGAATCCACTAATCCGGCTCGAAGGACCAAACTGTCGTAGCTGCCTACTTGCAGCCTCTACTGCATCTACTGCTGGTTCACCTTAAATAATAATGGACTGTATGCTTTTTCACAAATATATTGAAAATATATAAATACAACTTTACATTGAACTGTCTCGACACACAATGTCATATATAAAAAAAAAGAAACTTCAAAACATAAAACATATAAAACAATTCTGTATACAAAACTACCACTGGCCAGCCTCTCCTACGACCAGCCTCCTTCGTCTAACGACGACACATATAATATCGATCGAACTGCACTTAAGAAGTTTGTTTGATCTTATATTATATTTCGTTGCTTCATTTTTCAGATACATTCATTTACCACGTAAATGTTCAGAGCATAAGGTAAAGTTTTGCTTCATAAAAATTAATTAACTAATATTCAACAGTTATTTAAATCAACTCAATGTAAATGTATAACTTTGAAACATTTTGTTTATATGCATACTAAATAAAATTACTTAAAATCTATACTTTTTTAAATAAAACACTTTTTACTATACTTTTTTCTAAGTTGATAACAAAACCGAGACGTTGTGGCCAACCTAAAGTTTCTTCAACGGTTTGTTTACATTAAATCACCAATACACAATAGATCGGCTAAATGTATAACGGAAGTGAATCCTTGAAGTCTCAAATTCTCTACGACTTTGCGTATGGTTCTAATCGACGATCCATACGGCATACCCAAAAATTCATAAGTTTGTGGTAAAAACTGAAATCGTAATTATTTACGATGTTCCTTTAATATAGGAACTAAAAGATAAGATTCCCTGAAAATAATGCAAGCTAAAAAGGACTTTTTTTATCACTATGCTCAGGGAGGTTCTAAAATCTTTTAAAATGTGATTTGTTATTAAGGAATTCATAAAATTTGTATAAGTTTTAAAATGAATCTTTTGTCTCCATTTGATTTTGGTGCAAAAAATATATTCGGAACAAACTGATCAGACTGAGAAGAGCAGGAGACTATTGCTCCTAGATTAATTAATTTATCTATGGAGAGAGCCTATCTTGATAGCCTGATTTTATTTAGGAGCAAAATTGCTTATGTTTATGTTATGATCTGTATAACTCTTTTATCATTTTTGGTAATGAGACGCCTTCGGAGATCCACTTTAAACCAACAGAGTCATTGGTAATAGCTGTACCAAAATGATAAAAATATGCCATTTTATTTATTTATACTTCATTGCACACTTACAAAATAATAAAAGAAAAAGAATAAGAACAAAAACAGTATTGAAAGGTATACTGCGTTAACGATGGGTTAGGGATCATTGTCTCGTTGATATCGTCCACCGAGTTCGGGGGCGTAGGGCTGACAATAATACTGTTGCGTAGTTGCGAGCCGGTATTCGGTCCAGTTTCCTTGAAACCGCGGGCGTGTGTTCGCTTGACATGGATATTTTAGGCATGTCAACATGCTTTTTTATCCCTTTCTTTATTTTCCATATGTTAACAAATCTAGACCTTCATGGCAGTTTCGTTCTTGTTTCAGTTTCAAAAAAATGTAAATCAGACAGAACTCTGCAATTCTCCACTAGGAATTTTATTGTGTTTACTTTAATATCCAACAAAAGAATAGTCATAGCTTGGCTTGTTATTCCGAGCCCAAGTGCTTACCTTCAAATTTTTGGTTTCAGACAGGAGTTTTCAATAATCTGATTGATCTTAAATCTCTCTGGGTAGCCCTTTGCGCAATAATGGCAGCCATAATCTTGGTAAATACATTCGCCATGTTTAGGGCCTTTGTTAACGGGAACTACCAGAACCGTTAAGATTTAAATTGGAAGAGTTTGTATTTCCGCTTGAATTATTGCTGTTTCAGATGGAACTTTCGGTTACAGTTGATGTTCTATCTCCGAAATCTAGTTTAGTAGTAGCTAAATCACCGTGATGATTGGCAATTAACATGCATTATTAGTTTTTATTTAAATACCTCCCTGTCGATCCAACCTTCTCCAACCTTCTAAGCTTGCGTTTATAATATTCTTCTTTTCTTCGGCCGTCTTCTTCGGCATTTTTATGAGAGGTGTACTTGCTACCGCGCACGAAAAAGGAATGAGCTAGACGGAGGCGCATTCTATGGATCCAGACTAGTGTGAAAAATTTAAACTAAAACGATCGAAAAAACGTGACGTGTTTTGACCTTTTTAGTCATTTCATAACTCTTAAATTCGTGCGTACTACCGTGTGAATCAAAGGGACTACTACTACTACTTGGTAAATGAATATATCTGCAGAATGAAGCAACGAAATATAATTATAATTTGAATATGTACTAAAAATAAGAAACAATTAAATATTGTCCAATTTATATTTTTATCGTGTAAGTTACTTACTCAATTATGTTACCTTGAGACTTATTTTTGCTAAGTAACATAACTTATTGTTCCTTTTTTTTTTAAGTGTAAATACTCATTATTGTTGCGAGTTTATTAGAGATCCACTTTGTTTTCGTGGTTAATAGTACAAGAAATGGAACGCTAATTAATATTAAGATATAAGAAAGATAATTAAGACTAATTTTGAAAAGTTTTATTCAGTGTTATTTTATGCTAGTGATTTATTCGTATATTACTATAAAAATACTATTACGTTAAAAGTTAATAGATAGTTAGCATTAAAACTCAATACATTTTAATTATTTAATATTAGTTGAAAATAATACCTATCTTATAAAAAATGTGTGTGTACCTAATAAAGAAAAAATTGTGATTTTCAAAAACCTGTCTATTATGTCGTAACTGTATGGTGATACTTTGTGGCACAGTAAGTACTTAAAATGGACTAATCAGTGATCCGTGCTATAATCTAACGACCTTCTATAACTAGGTGTTATTCTAAAAATATCAATTTAACTATATCGGTGTAGTGAACTTATAATGTCACTAAAATAAGGCCGTTATATCGTAAGAAATATAATGCATTGACAAAAAACCGTGTTATTGTAATGTCACTAGTGAGTTTTATAATATCACTGCGACATATACCTACCTACCAGCACAAGGTTTGGATGTTGGTATTGTTACATTATATGAAGCATAAGATAATCTATTTTTTATATGACATGAAGGCCAGCAAACGAACACTAGAGACACCTGATGTTTTTGACTAACAGTTTTTCCATAAAAAAATCTAAACATTTAAAGGAAAGTTCACGCACATGACCTTTCACCTATCCACATAGCGTTTTACTCCCGGAACTATACATGTGTATAAGTGTGTATCGTGTGGGGGATGATCCAATTCATTAAAAAATATTAAAAATTGTAATTATCCATCCCTGTCATACTCAGGTGTAAGCCGCTCATGCATTCTTTTTTTAACCTAAAAATTACGTCATAGCTCCAGAATGAACTTATGTGTTGGTAGTTGAATTGAATGAAGTTAGAATGTGATGTGTAGATGTCGTCTATGTATTGCGGCATCTCTTTTTAACCCCCGACGCAAAACGAGAGGGGTGTTATAAGTTTAACGTGTCTGTGTATCTGTGTATCTGTCTGTGGTATCGTAGCTCCCAAACGGATGAACCGATTTTCGTTTAGTTTTTTTTGTGTTATAGATAATTTTATCCTGAGTGTTCTTAGCCATGTTTCATGAAAATCTGTTCAGCCGTTTGAAGATCATCAGCTCTTTTCTAGTTGATGAGGGGATCTGACTACCTTCCATATGTCCTATCGATGCGAAATTTGGTACCGTATTGCTTCAATTATATTGAAAGTATATGGTAAGGTAACCATGACCTGATCAGCCGTTTGAAGGTCATCAGCTCTCTAAGAGTTGATGAGGGAATCTGACTAAATTCCATATGTCGTATCGATTCGAAATTTGGTGCCGTATTACAACAATGATATTGATAGTATATGGTAAGGTAACCATGACCTGATCAGCCGTTTGAAGGTCATCAGCTCTCTAAGAGTTGATGAGGGAATCTGACTAAATTCCATATGTCGTATCGATTCGAAATTTGGTGCCGTATTACAACAATGATATTGATAGTATATGGTAAGGTAACCATGACCTGATCAGCCGTTTGAAGGTCATCAGCTCTCTAATAGTTGATGAGGGGATCTGACTAACTTCCATATGTCGTATCGATTCGAAATTTGGTGCCGTATTACAACAATGATATTAAAAGTATATGGTAAGGTAACCATGACCTGATCAGTCGTTTGAAGATCATCAGCTCTTTAATAGTTGATGAGAGGATCTGACTACCTTCCATATATCCTATCGATTCGAAATTTCGTACCGTGTTACTTCAGTGAAATTAAAAGTATGTGGTACCTAAGTTACCATGACCTGATCAGCCGTTTGAAGATGATCAGCTCTTTTATAGTTAATGAGGGGATCTGACTTCCTTTCGCTAGTTCTATAGATTCTAAATTCTACACCACTTCCAATGTGTGAAATGATGCGTTGCTTCAACTCTGCCGCAATGGGAATTGAGCCTTAAGTTTTTGTATTGTAATTTCTTAGTCTTGTCAATTCTGCTAAAAGACTACCTACTAGTTAAAACTTAATCTAGTAAATTAAAACTAATATGATATCTTAGTGCGTTCAGGTCGCCGCACTTGGTGACGCCCACCCCCGCGCCGCAAGCCGCACACCGAGCTCGCCGCGCGCGGCATTATGGTGCGTACACATTGCTTGTAATCGAACCTGTAATGTAATAACCAGCGCTCGATGCTGCGCTCGGCGTATTTGTACGTGTATTTCGCACGAACTGAACATACACTGCGAGCATCCTGAGACAAAATGTTTCCGTATTTCGTCGCGAGCACGGTCCGTCGACACGCGTTTTTTTCTGTCCGCCAGACTTCAGAAAATTAATAGATCACACGAGACATGGTATGCGAAGACCAGTTAGTAGGTAGAGATCGCGCCAAACATTGCCCTCTGAAGTTGTTGCGGGGATTTTCGCGCGGGTGTTTTACTTACAAAAAACCTTTTATAAGTTGTAGTAAGTACCTAGTCCAAATATACGCAAATTTCTAAAAAAAAAACACAAAGAACATAAACTTCTAAGTACTTAACACCTAAAGTTTGCGCTAATAGATGAATTTCTATTACTTAATAACAAACATATTCGAAATACAGATTTATAACAAATCATAATTCTTGTCAAATGAAACAATTCAATCGATTTAAATGCAAACGTAAAACAAGATACCTACTTATTCATTTTCTCTCAATAGGTAGGTATAAAGGTTAACTCTCACATTTATTTAGAGATAAACTATTGGAATATTATAAATATGAAATAATCACAATACCTTTCTATCGTAATAACCTGCATAACAACTCGACACGATAAAACAATATCAAGTAGGTACCTACATACCTTCAATCAAAATAAGACATATAACCATCTATCTACATCGGTAATTGTTCCAAGAACAACGTAGGTAATAAGATTTTACCGCGTCGGCCATAAGATTTAACAAGAATATTCTAGATATATCAAACAATATTAAAAAGAACTCAGTTTACAGCTTTACAGCTACCACATTATAACTAAAAATATAGGTTCATACAACATTGGCTTCTCGAAATTTCTACTAGGTATCTCAAATTTCCGAAACAATTGTTGATTGAGCTTTACATTAATATGCGGATTTTTTATACTTTAAAATGTAACAATACATCTTTTCGTGCGTCTCAGTCGAGGCGCAAGTATTTTTCGGTCGCTAATTTATAAGACCAATTTGTTATTCAAACTTAAACATGATTTTTGACACAAAACGTATTTTTGTTGAACACTTCCTATTTAATTTACAAAGTTTTTTATTTGTTTATATAAAAAAAGTATATTTGCAGTCATAAAATTAAATGGAAGTAAACACAAAGTAGGCAAATGTAATTTAAACGCTGAAGGCGGGCAGCCCTATCACATGTGAACGGACCGCGGCGCTAATGTAGGCATTTATTTCAATGATGCGGCCGAGTTGAATTACTGTCATATATCTGTACTGTGGTGTAAGTATGATATTGAACTATCACGTCCTCGCATTTGGAAAGTGATCTACTAGTTACCCTACATATATGAAGTTTCACCACAGCTAAAGTTTACACGAGGATTTAAAAATGTTATTGAAGTCGGTTTTTTAAATACATCAAGATATAATGATAAATCATCAATTCATAAAAAAAATGCTGAAGACCTAGACGTTGGTTGCGGCGCACCACATTTTATAAAAGGAGAAAAGGCAGAGAATTGCTTACAGTTGATAAAACAAAAACTTTACAAGTTCTGGTTTGTTTACATCTTTACCATAAAAATTAATTCTAATTTATCTCCTAAACGATTAAACTGATTAACATCATTCAAATGGATAAATTGGTTTTATGCCTAGAGCTTTCATTTGACATCATAATCATTAAGATAACTTAACAAACAAAATATCACACTTTGAAGTTGCTCTCGTAATTATCCAATATTTATGAAATGCAAAACAATAAAAAATTATTCAATATGAATTGCAATCCGCGTCCCTTTGATGTTGTCCAAAAAACCGACAATTCACGGATAGCGTAGAGCGCGCTTCGAGCGTCACTACACAGGTGCAAGTCTCACGCACACAGGCGCAATTCCTGTTCGCGACCGGTGCTCGCGCAATGTGAACGGGTGCGCGAACGCCCGTCCACATTGAGCATCGAGCATTTTTTGATGTTATTCAAAAAACAGAAAATGTACGGATAGCTTAGAGCAGGCCACGAGCGCGCTCTACTGCGGCTCAGTTCGCGCTCGAGAGGCGTACAAATCATGGGAACTTTTTTTGCAGATTACATTACAGGTTCCATTACAAGCAATGTGTACGCTCCATTACGTAGAGCGTAGACTATGCATGAAACTTAAGATCGCTCATACCTAAATGTAATAATAAATTAGCTGTTGTTGGCTTAATACTTTATATACTTGAGCGGTGCCCGACGCAGCGACGACGCTCGGAAAATAAAAATATTTTAAAGTAAAAGTTCACTCACACAAATTCACACACAAACACATAAACATGTAATCACACATAAGATTGCGTACTACTTACCTATAGTTACAAATTCAGAAAATCAACTATAGTTTTGCGTAGTTTTACATTGTTTAGTTTTATTTTTTATTTTTATTATTTAAATTTGTATAACCGATCTGCCTGTACCTACCTGTTTAATTTGCAAATAGTGAACCTGTTATTGGCTGTATGTATATTCTTATTATTATTGTATATTTTGTTAAAGTGCTGTTGGTTCTGTGAAAATAAATAAATAAATAAATAAATAAGTCTTACAGTCAATTATATATGGGACGATAATAATTAGAATAGGTTTAAAATATTATTTGTTAGTTTTTAAGGTCTTTTTTTGAGTCGGGGGGTTTTTTAAATTTTAAATTTTACTTTTTTAGAGCTTGTAAACGTACTCGTAAATACATAATTTCGTTAGTGTGTGATTTAACGACGAAAAAAAATCAAAAAAACAAAACTGTACAAAATTGGTACAAAAGGCTTCGATAGATGGCGCTTTACAAAAGGCGAAGGCGAAGAATTTATTCCACACTGCGTTTTTAAAAGTAAAATAAATTAATTGACGTCTGTATCAGAAAATGAACGTATAAATAACCATAGATGGTAGATACCACTTACCTAAATTATAGTATACAGACTTAACGCCTTCGGCTTTTTAAAAGTGCCATCTATAGAGGTTTTTTGAACAAATTTTTATGAGCTGTCCGAAAACTCCCCATTGAAAACAGAGGCCCGTATAATAATGCCTTACAGTGTAACATACATATTTTATAAAAATTCAATAATAACTACACAAAGACACTATTAAACACGTAATGTCGGCGACGTGTGACGCGAGTCATAAGACAGTCGTCCTCGAAATTTCCTGAAGCGGCCAGAAGTCCTCCTTCATGAAGGTTGGCAGATGTTGAATCGGCACTCTCACCACAAAAGAGCTGAAACTCACTTAATGGCGAGGTTCCAACCGCTCAATCCTCAGAACTAAGGAGGTTTCCTTACGTACATAGTCTACGACCTCCTAGACCTTCGTAGACCAGTGTACTCTTGCCTAATAAAAACGGTTTTTTTAAGTCGAATGGGGAAGATATTCTTATATATGTTATATATTTTTGAAAACCTTTCGGTATATATATTTTTATGTGAGTCAGATCCGTGGGAGTAACATATATAATTACCCAACAGCATTAGCACTATCATAACAATGCTTCAAATCATGTTTTTTATACAATGTACGAACTCAATGTATGTATGAAAATTACTTATTAAACTTGTATAACTTGACTTAGAGTATTCTAATAACTTTTCTACCATAATATCTTTTGCTCAAAACTGTTAGTACTAACCACACGTTTTGAGCAAAAGCTTTCTTGAGCTGTATATAAATTGAGAAGCTGTGAGAAGCTTAAGTACCGTCGCGTCGTACCTTCGAGATAATTCCCAACTTTTTTGAGGCTACTTGAGCCATTAACACAAATTTTGACCAAATTTTGTTGACAAAATTTTAAACTGGATAACTGTAACAGTTAAGCCTAAAAGCCCCAGATGGTCGGTGATGGGGACCGTAACATTTTGGAAAGTGGGCGTTATTGTGAAGGTGCTATTTTTAGCGGAAAATAGACACGCCTGTGATTTGGTCGTGTTGAATTTGACCAAATTTGTCTCGCCCCAATCGGACACCTTCCATAAGGTCAAATTAACGTGCTCAATCATTGACTTTCTCTAACTCTGGATTTTCCAGAGGCCCACTCGCGCATTGGAAACGAAAGCACAACCAACAATGCCCGGTTTAAGAAAGTCCGTAAAGTGCAGCAAGAAGAAAGTTGCAGAGAGAACAGATCCCTTAGGTGCCCCGGCATTAATTACCATTAGGTCAGAGGAGTAGTCGTCTAAGACTATCCGAATCAACTGTTCCCTCAGAAACAGATATCTAGTCATAGAGCCCGATTGGTATGCCGTATACTGAAAGCTAGCTTTTACTGTCATGCCAGACCCTGATAAAGGAAATGTCTAAGGATACAGCTATTGCTTCACCATGACCCTCTAAGGCCTCACTCCATAGGTGAGTGGTATACACGAGAAGGTGCCGGTCGAACGCCCACTGCGAAAACTGTATTCGCTATCGCTTAGGAGCTTTTCTCGAGGTATGCGAGATTGTCGATTGTTCAATACACGTTCCATGACTTTGCAAAGTTCCAAAGAAAGTCGTAAGAGACGCGTCAAAACGGGAGACAACTCAGCTGCGCAGTGTTTTAGAATCCCTGCAGGAACACCATCTGGACCACTAGCCTTGTTCTCGTCTAGGTGCAGCATACATTTAAGGACCTCCTTTTGGCGAATGTGAACGGTACCTGCCCATTATAGGACCGAACTGAGGTAATCGGGTTGGGATTTTTCCTTAACTATCTAGACGAGAATTTTCCGGAAAGATCTGCTTTCTCCTTAGCGGTGTGGGCGGTCAGGTTGCCTCAGAGGTGGCAGCGACGGTTAACAAAAATTAGTTTCGACAGACTTGGCGAGGGACCAGAACCAATACTTCGCGAAGGGTATGATGCTTTTTTTGATCACCTCTTTACAGGCCTTGGCAACAGCATTGTGCCTTTTCTTGAGTTCATGCTAATTCATGGCTTTACTTCTGCGAGCATTTGCCCAGATTTTTTACGCTTTCCGTTTTTGCTTTCCAGCGACAAGGCAAGCAGTAATAAGCCATGGGTGAACTTTGGTTTCACGAGATAGATCAGCGTAGGAAATAAAGTAGGAACTACATTGCTTGAGCTACCACATTTGAGACAGCATTAGCGCAGCACGATGGATCGGTCAATGTAAAACAAGTTTGCCGCCACGGATATGGTCGCATTTCATCCCAATCTACCGACTTGTAACACCATACTCGCCTGGAACCTTTTGGGCGGCTGTCAGGTGGCGAGTACAGCGATACCAAACTTCAGAATGTACAGTGGTCGGATGTACCTTAAGGTGCAGGTACGGACACCGAGTATCTGTCAGGATCGGTTGTCAGCAG